>LUCH01004782.1:20966-47283 GCA_013368495.1 Paragonimus heterotremus
GTTGAATCAGCTTCGTTAGCTGGGTCACGTCCGTCGGATGGGCGATGACCGTATCCCGAATCAGGTGCAGTATGAACAACTGAGATCAGGTAAGCGAAGCCCTGGTGGTCCAGAGCTGAGATACCAGGGTGTTGTGCAGGTAAGTCTTTCACGCTGTAAAATTGATTTTAAATGCTGGAAAGACTTGGCGTTGAACCGGACTGCTTGGAGGAATACAATTCGGACGGGCGTCCGCGAGTTCAACGAGCAGTTATTGCGCGGCCGAGAACGAAAGCACGCATTACGCAAGGGAACCACCGGTGCCGTAGGTCGTGGTGACATGACTATATGGCGTTGCAATGTGTGTGGCCACGAATGCGCTGGCCGTTTGGGATTAGTAGGTCACTAACGTTCTCATAGTGCACCATCGGCGAAGAGACAACGAGTACGTTAGGCCCAGGTAGATCATATCAACATATCCATTCTGTTTTTGCTAATAACTGCATCGACCAAGACCATGGTCGTTTGGCAACTAATCTGCTCCTCTTATCAGAAACTTGGGTGTCTGTGATCTTCTACCTACTCTTTTCTTGGACTTTGTTGGTGTATTGAATGGTGAATCGTCTGTCCGATATTTTCATGGTTCAATTTTGAGTTTTGTTTTTCAACTTCATGCTCTCAGGAATGCATTAGCATGCACTCGTATACTGAAATGCTTCTTGTATTATATTTCAAACATCTTTCTCCCTGGTAAGTTTGTCATTGCAGTATCTGTTTATTTTCCGAAAGATAAGGGTTTCCTTTTCGTGCCAGTCACTCAACTGGCTAACCAGCATTAGCCGGCCGGACACAAAGGACTCACTCACATACCTACTGGTCTTATTCCTTCGGGTTTACACCGGATACGTGGTGTGTGAGTGGAACCGCAAGTGGTACAGCGCAAGCCACTTGGGGTAATGGTTTAAAGCGCAGGTGTCCTTTGGCTTCGATCACTGTGACGGGCTAATCCGTTTTGGATGCCGTCAACAATGTGTATGGGCAGCAGTAGAGGGTGCGAGAGAGGATGGTGCAGACACCAGGTGTGTCGGACCAGCTGAACCTGTCAGCCAGATCGGGCGAACAGTGAATGGCTATGGCATCTTATTTAAGTCACGTTGCCGTTCGCAATGTAAGGTGAAAAATCATAAAAGTTCGAACCGCGTTGATGTGTCAGTTATGAAATGTCAAAACGGCTATTAATGTATACATGGATAAAAATGTATCCGAGTGTGTCAGTTATGTGTCCGGCCAGGACGACACACATACTCACGTTATCTGCCCAAATGGCATAACAGTTTTTGTCTTACGTCTCTGCTGACCAGAGTTGTGATGTTAGTTTTTACTGTAGTAGCAGACGTGTACACAGGAACATTCACTATTTGTTTCTGGAGGTTAAACTACGTTGATGAGAACCACGACGTCTTTGAGGGATCTTTGTAAAATGTGACCGGATGTATAGCATTCTACCTGTTTGTTGGACATTTGTGCGTAGTTCTGTTTGTTTTCTAGTTCAGACTGATGTACAAACTGGATATGGGATCACTGCCGCTTCATTTGCCTGCAGTTAACATTTTTCCTTTTTCCGTTCCATAAAGTAATGCGACTGTACTTAAACAACGGGAGTGTTTCCATTCATTTCATTCTTGCAGGTCACTGTGGATGATGTTTAATTAGAAGAAACTTTCCACTTTTCATCGACTACCTGGAAGTTATTTGTTTCTTGATTATGAAATTTTAGTGGAAGAATTTTGTCTCGGAGACTGTCTGCGGAATGGTGGACAATTATTTCGTCTTAGGAGCACCACGCGTTTCGGAGAATCGAGCCCAGGACCCGTGAATGAGCGACAGTTTGTATTCCAAACACTTATCCAGATGAACGAAATGAGCATGTGTACACAATTTTGAGCCGCCACGCTTTTGTATATTAGAAGGTTATTTTTGACATTGAAAATTTCTATCTGGAATCAAATGGTCTGTCCGCTCACCTCATCTGACGTTATCTTTTGGCATAAGCTGTGTTCACAAAATCTGATCTGACAAAGAAAACGAAGATACTTTTCGTCGGGCACCAAGCGAACTGCTTTTAATGCTTTCGTTCTAAATGGAAAACGTGTTAATTCCCGTGTCAACCACAGATGCGGATCCAGCACGAGGAAGTTAACCCCCAACAATTCGGACTCAAATTGATTGCCATCATCAAACCGTCTGGCACATCTGGTGAAAGAACAACATAGATCATGATGCGACAAAATACAATAAGCCCTGTGTCATTACAAAGGACACAATGCCAATCAAGTAGATATTAAACGAGACTAGGGAACGCAATATCTGAACAAAGAATGACTGCAGTGCGCCGACGGATTTCCGAACCTTAGCTAAATAAATCATCCATAAAAGATTTGCACACAGGTGCACTTAGAAATCGGATTGAGAATTTGGCATGCATCGCACACCTTACATTAACTAAGCAGAAAGAAGGTTGTCACCAAGCACTTCGAGGCTAAAAACGTACAAAAATATTATCAGTTATTTTATAGTACCCGATGGCAGAAGTTCCAACTTAGATCATACAAAACTGTTGCAACCCAGTGAACAAACCAACATACACTTTGAAAGTTAACCAGACTACAAAATTACAGCCACGTAATTAATGGTATTCATTTCTATGACAAACTAAGAGGATACTTCATTCCACCGCATATTTTAAGTTAAAGTTATCCCTCAGTTATTTTAAACGATGCTCTCGTGCCACCAATTTACTCTTCCTTTTTTGTGGTATTTTAGGAGAAGCTTTCTAAGAACGTAATACCATAGATATGTGTTCATCATACGATTATAATTTCTTTATTAACGCCTTTGATAAACCAATCACAGTTTTGTCTGTTCCCTGTCATTTTATTTACCAAGCTTCCAATACTCATGCATTAAGAACTAAAGATATTTATTTGAGCCTCTGATGCACTTTTCAAAAGACACGAACTGCGTAAGCGTGTATCTTTTAAGCTAACCGAGGGAACAGTAACTGACTAGTCTAAAGAAGATTCCATCAGCAGACACATGTATAGTGTCATTGCATTTCATTCCTCATAACTGATTTGTGTTGAATTCTCATTCTAATCGTCATATCAACCAATAGGCTACCTGATGAATTAGAATGAATAACATGACTTTTTGCAACTGTAGACCAGTTTAACAGTGTAAAAATTGCAAACGCGAACAGAAAGCAGGATTTAATTGTACGCGATCGGTTCGGGAACACAGTGCTCGTACGCTTACCAAAATCATGTTCTACCGACCTCATTATCGTAGTTGTATTTCGAACTGAACCAATGCAAGGGTGTAATATTGACATCGATCCCGGCTTACTGGTGTCTACCGAGTAAGAAGCAATGGGCACGGCAACAAACTTCACGAATGAGGTTAACCCCTGACAAAAAACTACCGACGAAGCTCCAAGTGTGACTTCCAATTACGTGATGATGACGCCGAGTTTCTTAGCAAACTGCAGACCTGAGCAAACAAAATCCTGAAGCCTCCAAGGTAGTAAAGTATGCAAAAAGATACATACATTTCCGGTAGTAAACAAAACCGTGATTCTCATGTGCACTTTATCAGGCTACCGAAAATGGGAATGATTTTTTCTGATCAGTGAAGCTACGCCAGATGTCGTTTGCCAGATAGTTCGCTCATACAACAAAGTAACTGTTTGTTTTTTGCTTCATATGTAGTTTATACAAGGCAGAGTCTCCTTTTAATTCTCTTCGGTTTTAGAGAGTAAGCAGCCATTGTGGCCAACGTTGAAGCTATGGGCTGTATCCTGAATACTTCAGTAAGAAAGCCACTACATGTGTTGTTAGAACACACACTTTTCATATCGGCACATCAGATACAACTAACTGCTATCTTCTCTGTCTACCAATATGATAACTGGTTAGGTTTTATAATAAACTGGTGTGAGAAATATTACATATTAACGTATACAAGTTCTTAGTCAACCAAAGAACGCGATGGGTTTGACAATACTTCGAAAAATTGGTCGTATTCTAACTTCATTTATAATGATGGTTATTCGTATTACGTTCTGTAACGCTTGGTTTCTTTTCGATATTCAAGTAAACTGTGTTAGAAGCTGGGTTTACCAGTCTCTATTTTCATAAGCGACTAAATATGAATAACCCAGAAGGTATATAAATATTTGTGGAGAATACAAATCTCATCCAAACTCTAAATGGTCTGTGTAAAGTATCAGTGTACGACTGATCAAACGGTTTGATTGATGAACATCAGTTGGGTAATTTGTTGTGTAGGCAATATGAAGGTTATATTGGAACAAAAGCTGTTCCAGATATTGCGATCTCTGTTGTTCGTTCTATTGCAAGTGATATTAGCATACGCGTTAACAAAGGAACTATAAACTTTTACCTGTTACTTAAGGGATGACGGTAAGCTTTTTACTGGAATTGTGAAAAAAACATATAAGCGATATTTATCGTTGACTGCAAACGAGTTCTGAAGAAGCTGACAACATTTATGAGGAATTTCACCCTTCCACTTGTTATCCTTCAAGATTAGTCGTATGCCTTCTTGTACTAAAGCTTATCTTAAGCGTTGCATGATAAATGAATAAACTGAAGAGTATTTTCTGTGTTTAGATCTCACTTACCTTTGTGACCAAATAGTTTGTTTTATGGCTTTCAAATAGAGTTCATCAGTTTTGCCAACCAAACGCGTAGTTGTCACGCAAAAGTCAATAGACAGAGTGTCTGAGTATAAGGAATGGAGTAAAATGACAGGGTGATAATTCGGCTGTACACTTTTTAGGATAACAATGAATTGAAGTTGATTGATTCAACTCTGAATTCACATGTGAATGCGTCCACCACAAACAAAGTGTACTTACCCGAGTTTACCAAGAGAGCCATCTGAAACTACACCTCTTTGAAGGCAATTTTTTAAAATCTGCTATCGTAGACTCAGCACACGGACACTGTCAAACTTACACAAACTTCAGCAGTTTGTCACTTAACTCGTATTCATATGAAGAAATACAAATGTATTCGGGTCTTCATGCGAACTATTTGCGGACACTGCCTGCTATTATTCGTGGCACTCGCTGCAGTTATGCAATCGAATCAGGATATTTGCACATTTTAGCAACTAAAGCTTTTTTCAAGTGGAAGATTTTGAAACCAATCTTGCAGCAACCCTTTAAATAATAAAGAAGTATGACGAGAATGTATTCCGACAAGGGTCTTACTATGTGTTCGGTATTAGTCTCATCTAGTTGCAACTTTGGCAGTGAACGAAATCTTTTCGACAACTGATTTTGGAAGGAAAAAACCCTCCTGTAGTACAGATGAATGTATTCGCCTTAGATCTATTGGTCCCGTTTTATGCATGACAAAGGACTGATGTGCGAAATTTTTAATATATGAGTCTCAACGAACAGGAAGCTGGATTCAACTGCCTCTTTTATACGGTAAGTTATCAAGTACAATTTTTTTGGAGACCAACTCTGCAACCTCATATGAACAGTTCATACGTCAAAACAACCATATTCATTGAAAGTTCATCAGGTGCTAGCTTATTACATGAAACAATGTCAATAACTTTCGCGAGAACCAAGAGTGAAATCAGACTAATCTTCCAGTTTCTGAGGTGAATAAATAAAATATTTGGACCTCATTATTTGATTCGCAAGTAGTTACAGAAGTTCAACAGTCGAGTGGCTGACGAACTTCGGTATGGAAATGACAAACATAGTTTGACCACACTGTTGACGAAAATTGTCACTAGAACGTCTAATCGGGAACCTTAACAGACAGTCGGTTTTAGCGGGTGATCAGATAGGCAACAGTTTTGTTTAACATGCTGGCTGAACAATTTGTTGTGTGTGGGTAGAATTATTAAGGTCTTGGCCGATGAAAATGCGGTGATTAGAAATTTTAGTGTTCAATCTTTAGGGTGACAGTAATGGTGGTTAGACCCAGGTAGTAACCTTTCGACCGAACGTGTTCATTGACCTTTCTGCCTTATCAAGTGGGGACTCTACTGTAATGTCTTTTGTCTCCAGTTCGATCTTGCTGTTATTTTCCGAATCTCTCTCACGCAAATTCCGATTGTGCTAACCCAGCTAAACGACTGTCTGATTCAATAACTGCGCAATCTGTCTGAAACCATATAATGTAAAGATCTTATTTCGAAAGGTCAAGCTTCTTTTCATTCAAAGATCCTCAGCAATACATAACATGCAGACAAACAGTTCAGTTTGTCGAATGTTTGACCTGGTTTTTAAAATGGCTGTGTGAAGTGCCGTTTTGGATGACAAAGCTATCATCAAATAGAACGGGCAGGTAAAAGTAAGTCTTATTCATTCACTGGTGGTCACCACAACCTGTCGTACTTAGTTACAATGGTTAACTAGGTCGAAGTTTAAAATGCTCTAGGCACTAACCTATACATTTCTACGTTCAAAAATGGCGTCTTGAACTCGAATCAAACTAGTTTAGACGAAGAGGACTGCATGACAATATAAAAGCTAGGTTTAAGGAATACCGTTTTACATTTTGTTGCCCACCAGGTATTTGGTAAAATCATAACATACCTTACAACATTTATCGGGTCAGTAGAGACAGAATTAAAGAATAGAAACAATACTGTTTTGTCTCTTATTAACTATGGTATATTCCAGGCGAAGTGAGAAACACTAACACCACCCTTCCCTTTCTCGCAATCTATCTTCTCCCTCCGGTTGCATCACTGTCAACACCAAAACGATGCCATGGTGAGTACTGGTATTTATTGCAGTGAAGCCATTCAAGAAAACTATAATAAGAAGACGAACTAACCACGAGTGAAGTGACTAAATCTGTCTAAAACAAAATAAGAATTTACTAAAAATCGATAGTACGATAGGTAAGAACGTCGGTTTGGAGTACAAGGCTGTGGTTTTTATATTCGGTCAATAATGAGCCGAAAGACCATTGTGCACGTATAATGTAGTGTCAACATGTGATGGTCCCAAAATTATGTTGCGAAAAAACTTGTGCGGTCAACAGTAAAAAATACTCATCTCTACCTTCAAGTTCATTTCATCTGTGTCCTTAACCACTATTCACTGAGGTTACTTATCGCAAAATGTGGACGAAATTAAAAAAAACAAAAATTATCCTGATAAAGTTCGAATCTTAACCTAGGCGTACACTACCAAAAAAAGTGACAGTTTGTAAAGTCTTGAATTTTATAAGTAAATGAAAACCTGACTTTTAAAACACACCAGTGCTACCAAATTGCTGTAATTCCAGACGGATTGGCCGAGTTTCTTCTACTTGTCTGATGAGGCGATTTTCGAGATCAGTTACACTCAGCTGAAGCAACGCTCGGGGGATATGTTTTGCTTTTCTGCTTGAAAAGCTGCAAGGGGACAAAAAAGTATTGTACATGAATCACATTCCACTGACAGAAACATACCTCCAAAAATTTTCATACGAACTGACTCAAAGGTAACGGTTAATTGTTACTAAATGATGAAACGCGAAAAAATACCGACAAATTCGGCCCGACCGATTTTTTGGACCAGCCAGTCTTATTTCTCAGCGGATGTCTACCCACTTATCGTGTGACAAGTCGGAACATTTACAAATTCCGTTTAAATTGACTAGTTGACTGCAGCCATTATTTATTTTATGACTGATCTGTGTAATGATTATATTCTCATTTGAGGGTTGCCAAATGTAAAAATTGAGAACGTTAGGTTAGGTTTGGTGTTTTAAACATGAAGCAAAGATGCGGAAAAATCTCGTTAATTAGTAAAAAATATCCATATACTGAACGTGGGTGTCATGCCGACATATTTCCATTTTGTTCGGAAAAGGTTTTGAAAGTTAGCGGCGGTTGCACATTTTTAGACCAATTTACTTGCAGGAACGGAAATTTCCTCTGAAACATTAAAAAATTTCAAATTTCGGTCAGCATAAGAGTGGTCTTAGAACGTAAAACAATGTAAAACATCGGTAGGTATTTAGGTTAACGCAGTTATTAAATCGTATACTTCAACTCATCAAAATACAGGTTTAGTTTGGTAATATTTAGTGTATCACAAGATTTGTTTGTCAGTAAACGAATTTCCGTTCACTTTGTAATGAATAAGTGGTCGGAAGTCTATATCACAATAACAGAATAATTACGACTGATGCTTGTTGTCGCAACAACCAAGTTGTCAAGCTTCACCTCTGACCAAGAAATTTTATATCAATTACACACCGTTGTTTACTCTGAGCAACTTGCTTTGTCTATACACCAGATAAACAAGCACGATGGGAAGCCCCACTCTTGTTTGAGCAAACACACTGACTTGCTTGCTGCTCGGTATTGGTCTGCTGAAGCTCTGAATAAACAATGAGCGAGCAGTAACGTTTCCGTTTAACATGTAAACAATCCTTACCTTCGGAGACTCAAAAAGAACTTTGATATGATCGGAAACAGTTGTACGATCTGCGCGAAGTGAACTCACCGTGAAACAATTCATTACCTAATGATACTAGGTGCACTGGCGGATTCAACAAGATACATTTGTGCCTGCATCTGTATGAACGTCTTCCCGAATACCTAGGTCTTCCATCCAAGAGGGAACAGGTTTTATGGACGGCTGTCCTTAGCGGACACAACAAGTGATAGACTTGAGTAGCCAAAATGGATTATCATTTCCATTAGTTCAAATATATTTTACTCTTGATAGAAACTGTCTGCCTGAATGTATTTAAAAGCGCCTATCTAAAGATTTGCAGTTCTGCTTGAGCAACATGGCGACCAGCGTACAGTCTTCTCTGGAAGTTCGTACATACACCAAACGTTGAAACCAGTGAACTATGACTGAGAAAGAAGCTGAATTTTACCAAGTAACAGCATAGGGTTTATACTAGTTATCACATTGTATATGTACTTGACCTTGTTTATTCGATTTGGATGGTGAGTGGGGTAACTTTAAACTCACAGCAAACAATTTTGTCGTACCCAAAAGAATGATAAAAGCAACCGAAGGTGGAATTCCTGTGTCAGCAATCAGCAGTCTAAGACACATAAAACAGGATTTCCACCTAGTATACTCACTTTTGTCGATTGCAGTGGGTCGTTGTGGTGCACGTGAAATAAACTGATTGAATTAGCGGACGCTCACAACCGATATCTTCAGGTATAACAGTAAGGTGACCAGCGTAGGTGATAGAGCTTTGCGAATTCTATGAAAATTGACAGGGAAGATCGTTTAGTGTTATAATCAAAAATTAGCCTAATTTTCGAACACCATTGCTTATGACGTTAAAAACCACACCGCCGTCAGAACGAAACAGTAGGCGAAATTTACTAACGTAGTCCAAGTATCACTTTTAGTTAAGCGTTATGCGAAGGAAATAAAATTTCAAAACATCTGAGCGTATTGAACATTAGGGACTTTGGATAGACCAACGAGTCAATTCGGTAAAGCCTTTGGACACATCAAAAAAGGATATTTCCGAATATTGGAAGTCAAATACAGTATCATCTTCATACTTTAGCAAAAACTAATCTTTTGCAGTGCCTGTAAGGTTCACGTGAGGAGGAAGGAAAAACGTAGAAAGGACTGCTACTGAGTTCACGCTCAGTGGGAGTCTTGACTACTTAAGCAGGTACACTGAGAGTGATTCGGAAACTAACCACCTAATAGCAGTGTAGGACGTTTTCTGGAAGTCAAAATTCCTTTCGATTGACCCTGTTGAACTCTGCCCTTTGACCTCGCCTAACTAAAAACCTGTTCTTGTTAGTCCCACAACCCGCGTCCAATTGTACTAATAGTTCCATCCTGCCTCTCGTAACTGTTGAACCTCACTCACCTACCCACACACCCATTGTTGTCCGCCCGTCTTATCCTCCCCACCCCCTGTGAATACGGCTTTCCTATGGGCCGCCGTGAAACTGATGCCGACTAATCGGTCCGTCCGAAGACCGACTATTTAGACACATTAGACTGATCCGATCGCATTTCGTCGGTTCGTCACTGCCTGTCGGTCGCCTGTGCTTGTACTTGTCGTGGTTTTTGGACCCTTGATGGCCTATTGCGGCCAACCATTGTATCTTACTCCATAAACGCAAACGAATTGAGGTCTGCTCCTTGTAATTGATAATATTGTTTATGCTACTAGTACCACGGTTTCTAGCTGCTTGACTTGGTTCTGATATTTGGCGTCGTTGGTTATACGTGCGTCACTCAACGTTCGTCGGAAGAACGTACAAGCAGTGCGAGAGATAGTTGAATAAGGCGCCATATCAGGAGAAAAATCAGAATCTCTATGTTGAGGCAGATGAAAGAAAAGCCAGAAATGATGAACCAGAAACAGACTATTCCGTATTTACTATTAAGAAATGACAGAATTGCGTGGATAAGACAGGATGATGCGTAAGTAGTGGATTTCAGCTGATGGTAAATAAGCTAAGGTAGACAAGTGTAGCTGTCCAGTAACATTAGAATTTCAGTCACAAGCTTCTTAAAAAATTTCAGCGCCCCTGAATTACACGCAAAATTTGTATGAACTTTCCTTGGACGCCGATATGACGTTAGCAATTCTTGAAAATTGGACAATATTTCTCTGTGGAATACAGCCTGTAAATATATCTGAAAAAGCCCAGCCAAAATCTCGGCACACTCCATGAAAATAACTGGCGACAATCCAACCGGCCTTTCCGCTCTGCCAGCTTTGAGTTGCGTCATTTTTTAAAATATACAACTGCGCGTTCAGTAAGTGAAGATTTGTCCGTATTCAACAAATTAATTTCCAGAGCGACGTAAGCACGATGCTCGCAGTACCCGTGGGACTAATGAACCGCAGAATACACATACAAAACGCTGAGGTGGACTGAAGGCGTACTTTGCGAAAGCACGCAAACTTCAAAATAATGGCTTGAGATTGCTCAAGGAATGTCAAGAATTGTGTTAAATTACCCAAAACGATGCTGCAATTCAAACTTAGTTCAATGTTGATTTGGAAATCCTAGCAGTTATCGCTATATTTAGCCGAAAGGATAAATAACTTTGGTTACACCTGCACTGTATTGTTATCCATCAGGGTTACATGGCACAAAATTTTTCAGGCCAAGTTAACCGGCACAATTTATTGGGGGGAGACTTCATCGCTATGGAAAGTTTATTGTGGTACTCTGGTATGACTACAGTTCTCTACCCTAAATAAGATACCCCCGAAGAATACAGATCTACTTGATGATTACTTCTGCGACGTAGGAAGTTATTCATACCAGGCGGAGATATTTGAAAAATTAGAGCCACATAGAAAGCATATTTACAAGATTGCGTTGGATCTAGTTCATTCCAAGAAGAAACAGCACTTGTTGCACCCTACCGAGTTTATCTCCACGCTACCGTTAGGATGGATCGGCACGGTGTACATACATTTGTTTCTAGTCATCAGATATCCCTCTGACTAAAGAAAACGTCATCTGTATCTAACTACTGAACTCAGCTTGAGATTTGCCCAGAAATAACTTCGTTGGTTAAAACATATTAGGCCAACGCCTACCAGCTGATCGTTGGAACATGTGACTGGTACTGTTCTGCAAGTATGAGCGAAGTGAGCAGGTCAGCGTTCACTTTAAACCCCAAGCGTTCGGAATTGTTCAGTGAAATATCGCAGTTGTAGTACGAACTAAAAGCTCTTTGGCTGGAGTCCACTTCTGGAGCTTAAAATAGTTAGTAACCAAATGGTATTCTCTCAGACAAAATCCCTCTTCCGCCATTATCTCTTGGAGTGCTTCTGAACCCAGAAGGCCAGATCTCATTTTATTCTATCTGTCAAGTTATCCAACTTATTACCATAGTATTGTAAATAGGAGCAGTTCGTGTGTGTTTGCGTTTATTTACAAATGACGTTACTACAGAAGAATCTGACACTATGTTTGGGATTAAGCATGCGTACACACTGCTAACTGGTTAGGCTGTTCACTTTCTAGTATGTCTGATATAATTTAATCCTCTGGTGATAACGCTGTGCACTGGGGAAGGGAGATCTTCAGACAGGTGAGAATTTCGATAGAGAATTCTATAGTGCAAGACCACATCACTATTGACAAATTCATAGTGAACTATGATAGAATGATAGCAAATGAATTGCAGAGACTCTTCTCGTCAGTATTCATTGAAATAACTCAATAATTCGAAAGTTCACATGATGTAATTATAAGACGTTCTGTGCCACCCACGGTGAACTCTACAGTAAGTGACCTGTTCTGTTCTGCTTTGCAATAATCGGATGGAAACGATCGGACAAAATATGCTTAACTGTACGTCACCTGTAATCTTCTGGCATTCGATATATACAAAGTGTGCATCTCGTTTCCAACAGCTTACAACGACGAGTACTTTCATATACGACAATGTAACATGGCCCTGGTGTTTATGTTGTACCTCACAAAACCAGTTGCATATTAGCCGCCCGATTCGACCCTGGTCTTCCGTATCATGTGTGTTCGGAAACCATACCAATAACCCTGATCACTGAATTCAAAGGGCGTTATCATAGGTTATTTAGTGACTGCAATATTGGGTCTGTAATAGTTGAATTATTGTTTGGAATTCCCGTCGGAACAGTTATAAAGAACACGAAACAACATTACTAGCTCTTCACTCCTGACCCAAATGTGAATATTATCAAGCCATTGAAGTGTTACCCTTCTCTGTTAGCATGATTGTGACTACTTCAAGCTGCCTATCACAGATGGATTATGACCCACCAGATCGAGGAGGTTGATGGAAATCAAAGTGCAATGTCATGGAGTAGTTTTATCTTGTTACATCTCACCTTGTTTTCCAGCATTCATGAAAAACAGTGTCCACATGAGTATCCCAGCAACTGTTGTTTACACTGTAGAATTTCACAACTTTAAACAGTGCAATGAAGTTGTGTTGTCAGTATTGCAGTTCTCAACCCTAACAAAAAACCATTAGTCATCATTTTATAAACTAAAATTAACTGGGGTTAGTTATCTATTCCGTCATTTCTGGTGATCAACAGCAAACTTACTTCTGAAGTGCACTCGTTATTCTCTATGACCTTAAGACCGCAGGGTAACCGTTCCCTGAGTGGTATCTCAAAGTCAAGCTGAGTGCAAAAAGGTTTTGCGTCATTTGCTTTTTCCATAAATTTTGCTGCGTTGAGCGAAGTGCGTTGCAAGAAACAGCGGTTTTCATCTTTGCCAAAGTCTACACGGTGGTTTGGACCGACGCGGATTGCACAGTGACCAGCTAGTAGCTGTTTCATAAGGTCAGACTGTTCCAATTTTACACCCGCAGGGAAGCATACACTGATGCTACTGGTAGAGCAATTGGAGTAGACTGTGTGCAAGACGAAAACAAGAAAGATATCACTTTGATACACCAGACGTATAAGTGATGGTCAGTTCGCTAGACAATGCCAAATCTAAATACCTGTGTTGTCAAACACCATGGTAAACTTCACGGTCAACCCAACCAAACACGTTTAACCTTCACCACAAAAGAAAATATTTTTAATAATCTATCAAGGTTTGAAACTGTTAGTATCACTGTCTACAATGATATATCAACCGTAAACAAGTGAAAAAAATGAATCGGATGCTACACCTGTCCCTAATTCATCGTTGATTATCATAGTAAATAGGTCAGAAGTCAGCAGAAATGACAGCATCACAACTGAGGAGAAAAAGCTGCGACAAACCTAGATGGAGTATCAGATCTTACTCACACTTTTGTGTTAGGCTAGACACGCGTTGGATATGGGTTATGTGTCCGAACGCAGCAGCTGATATATCTCATAAATATCACTTTCATCTGTAAACGTGTTTATTAAAATCATCTCGAACTGGACACAAATGGATCAGTTATTGCAGAGTTTTGTAACCTCCACCCTCAACAACGAGCAACAAGAGTTTATTAAATTACAAATTATGTATTTAAATAAAACGCTGCCGCCACACGTTAATGAATTCCGACCTACAAAACAGAAATTTAACGTTACGTCTGACACAAATCACTTAACGAACATCAAAAATGTGCAGTCGCACAGGGCACTCGTGTCACGTCTGATTGTGACGTCAGAACGCACAATTGTCCACATCAACTATTACTTATTTTCTAAGTTTTGGTTGCTACGATGTTTAAAATTAAGTAGTTGATGGCAGAACATAACCCCAACTATCCGTTATTTATACGACGCTGCAGCTTAATGAATGCTTCGATATATCCAAGACAATTTTGATGGTGACTTCGACACTGATCTTCTCAACAGTAAATTATAACCACCGTTCATTGACATGTTGTTGTCTAATTCTAAATGTGGAACGAAGATTCTGACCAGACTCGGAAATGATCTGGATGTTAATTACCCCTAATGGAACAGAAATAGTTGTTAGTTTCAAGAATCTACTGGACAACGGCTTCAATCATTTCCGTGATGAGTAAAACACTAGTATGGAGAAGGACACTGCACACAGACATGAGAACGGGGTTAATAAGTAAGGATGGTGTGTTCTGGGGAGAATTTACAGCATGGCATGTCAGAAGGGAATGAGGTTTCAAGTGCCTAGAGAGACCTATGGACTAGGTCTTGAAACATTTATTCGATCAACATCGTACCATTCACTGCAATTTATCAACAGAAAAAGATAAATATCATCACTTATTTCGCAGCAGCGTCTACAATAATGATATCTATTGGAGGTGGCCATCAAAATGTTCAAACACAAGCCGTGAAACAAGAAAAATACACGGAAGTTGAACAAACGACCAACATGTCAAGGTCACTGATGAAGGTTCAGGTTCCAGTTTGTAGTACGTAACCAGAATCCCAGGGTCATCGGTCAAAAATCATTTGTTAACAGTAGGTGTTGAATTCGATTTGATCAACTGTTACGGCGATTGTTTAGGCGAAGCCATTAATCAGGAAATTTCTGGTGCTAGCAAAAGAAGTGCATAAAAACACTAACTCATGTTAACAGTCAATTATGAGCTACCTTGATTCATCGTAAGGTTTAGATTCCGTTCACTTTTTCTCTATGCTTGCTTTCTTACCTTATGACAAATAGATTCAGGTTTGATTTGGCAGGTGGCCGAACAAATTTCAGGCAACTAATAACCATATGAAAGGCCACATTTTACTGTTCGACCAACTTCAATGAAAGTAAAAAACTACTCTGTATGTATGCGAAACGCTTGGATACAGAACGTTGCTAATATTTCTAACAGATTTAACACCATCCGCAACTGATCATGGATCGCGCATTCAAGTATGCCCTCCAAAAAGCCCACTCAAAAAATAAAGCGACACATTCCAGTTTTGCTCTTATTGGAGCTCATCTGTAGCACATATCGTAGTTTAATGTATTCTAGTTGATTAGGCAGTCTAATAATTTACTGACGTCTGATTAGGAAGTTAGCTTGAACTCCCTTAGATGCTTGTCATTCTGTGGAGCTCATCAAAACAGTCTCCTCTGCACTGCAACAAATTTGTAGTTCAATAAACTTCGAGTAACCAACCAACTAATTTCGAGGAATGTGGAAAATCAATGCTTGTTTCACTGCTGATATTGTAATTCAGAATGTTCTGGCACATATTTAATTTCACCTTCTCGTTGTGTCTTTTGTTTCAGAAACTAAGAAAAATCTATAAAAAATTGCGTGAAAACCCATCGGAATTGTGATACATTACTCTCAAAATCACTTGATAACTTCAATGATTACAACCAGGGGAACTCTTGAGGGCGCTTCATTTATCAGGTGCATCTTCTTGTATTATTATAAGCCACAATTACAAGTTTGGAATGTGAGTAACCGCAACAAATAAACACCACCCGGATGTGATAACTTGCCCTGTTTGACTTGACACGTAGAGTTCCGAACCGCCAGCACCTCGTTTGAAACAGTTTTAACTTGCTTGTGGATCGCTGTTGATTCCTCCAGTGGTGGATGACCAGAACAACGGCACCCATCAACCACACCGTCATCATTCACATCGTAACAGTCCCCGACTAAAGGTGCCAGCGAGTGGCACCCAGAATTACAAGGTATCTTTGTGGGTGTGTCGGAAAATGTAGCCTCGTTTGTTGTAGGTGAAATTCTGCCAACTTAAAAAATACAGACACAAAACAGAATTCCTTCTGGATTTGAATTGCAAGCGTATGACATACAGATTAATTGATATGTCTGTGTGGAGTCAGTGAGGTCCATCAACTTACGCTTTACACTTTACAGCTTATTGGAAAAAGACCGGGATAATGTAGTCAGGGTTTTATTATGTGGACGGTGCGTCAACAATATTCAACTTCTATTGAAAGTGATTAGATGAACATGTTTTTAATAACTTTGGAAGCCCTCATCTGAGAACACATTTATCACACGAAACCGAAGGAAGCACTGTTGAGGAAGGCCACTCAGGGTGGTTGGAACGTATAATATCATAACGTGTTTGTAACGTTGTGTTATTCTCAATCCATTTTTCAAGAATCAAACAACCTTTCATCTTTTTGAGTAAACTCACCACCAGATGTGTTGATGATGGGTTAAAGCTGTCGGTCCATGCTAAAGCAACATGAGATCGTCGTTAGCAATTGTTCTCTAGACTTTTCCCTAGTGTGTTAGCATGGTCTAGTCAAAATTCCTTCTTACAAGGTGAGACGTGTTTGTACCCTGATAAAGTTTCAGGCGGGACAAGACGTAAAAGGAAAACCTGTACTAACGAATAGTTGTGGGGGAAAATTCACCGACACCCACAACAAAATAAACTACAGCAGCAGTTGAAGTCATAGGATTAAAGAAAAGCAGATCTATACTTCTTTAGTTCAAGAGTGATCGTCTGAAGACCAATCTCAGGCAGAACCTAGAAGCGGTTCCAGCATGTACGTATGTGGTTGTAGGTTCCAAACTACCGGAGAACAAATTCTGTATGAATAAAAGTGTAATTCACTTATATGCCAGTTCAGCGCCAATTGTCCTGACAGCTACATAAGCAAAATTACATCACTGTGTAGTCACACACATCCTGACATGGTTAAAAAAGGGAATGAATCGACAGTACGGTGAAACCATTACTCAAACTTTTACGTCACCATCTGCTAGGCATGGCAAAACAACACACTGCATTAGCCTCTTTCGCTCACTCATGATATCATTGTTCAACATAAGTACGAATTTCCTGGTCTTTGACGAGTAATTAAATATTCAATCTTGTCAGTTGTGTATGCCCAAACGTGCTACAGGTAGTAGGCGCAGCTGTAGTGTCCTGGTTTGTTTCGGTTGTATGCCTGTCCAATCGTTGTTTGACCCCATTTTCCAATGTGTGTGACCCACAAGTTCTATGTTTGAATCTGATGATATTAAACAACATCTCAACATATCACGACAAGTCTTTTCTCTCTTATGTTGGGAAGTTTAGACTGCTATTTTCTAACTCCAATACACCCATTGTTCTACTGAATACTGCTCGAAAATCGATGTAAACGTTTCCTTGTCTGAAAGGTAAGGTACGTTCATCAGCAATGTGAATCCTAACTTACGAGTGGAAAAGTATGAAACAAAGAGCGAAAAGCTTTTACTTATTAACAAGCAACAATTCACCATGGCCTTAGATGGGATTGAGAGGGGTTTTACAAAGTCAGCGTTTCAGTATCCACCGGCAAAGTAGTGATTTCAGCCCACGAGGACAGAACGGATAAATACTACGGAAAATAACTCACATACACTCGTGCAGTGGTTTAACGATCCATTCACAAATACCTCACAGAGTTCCGATGCGAATTAGTGTTACGAATGCACGCCAGTATTGGAACCCCTGGCTGTGGCAACTATACAGCCTGTACGAAATTATTTGAGTTCCGAGAACCCGATAGTATAAAGGTTTTGTAATTGATTCTGCGCTGGGGGGTATCATTTGGGACTAGTTGAATTAAACTCAAGTAGGTGGAATTGGGGAAACTACATTTTTGGATGGTCAGAAGCATTTCCTGTGGGAATCAAAACAAGCCCAATCAAGTTACTTCCAGGAAAACTCATTAAAGCATAGCGAGAGGACAACTAACTTCGAATACAATGTGTTGCTATCCTGTAGTCTATTACTAAACGCCAATAAGTCGACGATAACAGTGTGAGTCCGACTGTTCCGCTTCTGGTGCTAAATGTATAAGTAAAAACAGTACACGGCCTACTAAGTGCTCACAACCGGAGTACACGTCCCACTAATACTAAGACGGACGGCAAAATGTATTGCTATACGTCAAACCTTCACACTACAACAGGTCTTCCATGCATCTTGTAATGGTTGCCTATGTGGAGCTTTAACGTACTGTGTACAATTTATTTGTCATGTAAAAATTGCACAAACGTGATATATTTTCTAAGCAAGTTAAATCCTATACTTCCTCAGGTGACTCCTTCAAAAAGAGAACCTAAGAAGACACAAGTTCCCCTAACAGCATCCATAAGTTTTGTTCTGTGTGCACACAGCTGAAGTCCGGTTTAAGTTCCATGCCTCGCGAAAGTAAGTGTCAAGCAGTTAATGTGGTGAAATTGCGAATAGCAGTAGTAGGTGATCAAGTTGGAGTAGATGTCCCATTGCATGGTCGAGTCACAAGATGATCAAACTATTACCGGTTATCTCAGCGCTCGATTTGTGAGCAACTTGGGATGTCATCCAACTAGATTTGACCTGTTGCTTGACATCGCTTCTTGCAATGGCAACTTAATCACAGATCAGAAAAACTGGAGGAGTCGGCCGCCGATTGGAAATGGACTACCATTATCTCTCTAGATTCTTTTCAAGCCTTTAGAGGAGACTAAATAAAATCATGCATAAATCTCTATGAGTAAGACATGATCTTGAATTACTCTGACCCACCGATTACCTCCAAAAATGTCAGTTTAATGCAAAAATCAACTGTACGTTTCCTCTTACTTACTGTGCAAATGCGGTTGTCACACAGTTTTTTACCAGGATCTCTGTAATCAAGTATATTGGCACCCAAAAATACACAGCCTATCAGTCTGACTATCACTATATGCTGATGAAAATAAGCTTTCTCTATAGTGGATTCTGTATGAATCAGAGGGGCTGTGGAATGATTTGAACGACTGACGTTGACGATCTGTGAAAATCCGGCTTCCACTCAACGCAGCCATCCGTGAGGTAATATATGTCAGTTAATCTGAGTGCAGTACGCTGGTTTAGTCCTATCATCGGTCAATAAAAAAATGTTTTACCTACTTCAGCCAAGCACATGTAAGCCAAATCGCCCAGTTCATCTTACAACAACAAGTGAACTTTAATAGTTCCACACCGGTCTATTACAAACGCGCACTAGTGAATACACTATTCACACAAGCAAGACGAATCTGCTCACAGGACAGCCTGACGGAAGAATTAGATTTGTTCACATATGTACCGCAATCGAATGGTTATCCAATAATGTTCGTAGATAGGGATAGCAGACCGAAACCGCCATTCGAACAGGTGGTCACCGTGAAGAGAGAGAAGGTTTATATAGAACTGCCTTTTAAAGGTTATTATAGCATGCATCAAACAACTCAGAGACTAGTGAATCCGATTAAATGAACATTTAACGCTGTGGAACTCTGTATATTAGCTCGGACCCGGAAGCTGCCTGTCGCCTCAATCAAAGGAGAACAGCCTGTCTGTGTCACCTCACACTATGTCTACTAACTTACATGTAACTCCAAAGAAAGTTACACAGACAGAAATGAGAGGTGTTAAATCTCCAGAGTGAAGGAACATTTGCCTAAATGAGTTCAGAATTTCGTATTACAGAAGAACGACAACATCGTTGAAACACGCAAACAGCACTTGTCCGAAGCTGCAAGACATATCCTGACCTCTGATCACGTCATCAACCCGGCTTAAACATTCAGAATTATATTAAGTAATTTCAACCCAAGATTGCTGCGGTTTGCTGAGGTGATCACGGTCAGTCGGCTGTATCTTGACCCTTTTGGCCCAGAAACAACTGTTCATGAACTTGACCCCGCCCTGGGCTTGGTGGCCTTTCCTAACCCACCGGCTGGCTATCCATCTTATCCCCCTAACTGTTCGATGTGAAAAACGGTTTCCCGTTATCGTCAGTTTGGTACTGACGAGGCCATATGAAATGCTTGCATCTACCAGTGTTCGTTTTCTGTTTTGTTCAAACTTCTGAAGGGAATGAACTGTGTTTAAACAAGTGAACAGTTTGACTTAAATGGAACGCACTTTCGGAGTACTGATGTATGCAGCCTAGAACAGCTTATGATTGTCTGCTATCGGAGTCAATATACCTAAATTAATTCAAGCGCTTACTTAACGTAAACATCTTGAACAATAAGCCGAGTGCGTGCGCAGAGTACCCATCAGAATATCTACAACATAGTGAAGATATGTTTCATCTTTCACACGTCGTTCCCCCATTGTGGTTGGTCGCCTGCTGATGGATGACAGTGTTGTTTTCGCAGACCAGCGGAAAAGTCTTAATTCCGAGTAATTTCTGTAATACTTATTTGTCTGAGATGTCGATATTTACGGAAGTTTGAAAGTAAAAATATCCGCCAGTTCCTCCCTTTTTCAAGTTAATCCAGCGCAGATCCAGGTATATCCCAGAGAATTTTCCCGCCCCTTGTCCGTAAATTTTTAACGAATCCTATGAAAAGTATACTGCACACACTAATTGTACAACAATAACTGGTCTGTATTCAATATTAATCCAGTGGAAGACGTAGTGTCCTTATAGTGTACGGTATTGTTCTTCAGTGCCTACGGGGAATGAAATGAGCATCAGTATCGTAGGTTTCACTGAAAGGGCGGAATCTACTGAACAACCAGTGAGGAAGACAGATTTCACATTTCAGAATGGTCACCAATAGCGGATGGCCTCAGTCGACTGCGAGAACCGTGGGTCTCACTATGAAAAGAACCAGACCAGTTTCTCTCGGTATTCTGTAGATGAACTCTCAGCAAAATTCGCGAAACTAAAATGCCAGTATGACGTGTTAGGTGTGAATGTGGAAATATTAGCTGACCAGAGCCTCTCAGTACGCTGACAGAGCAATCGTGTGTGTTTACTTGATGCTCTTGAATGGATATTATTTGCGTGTCAGTAACTGCGTGGATACCCATGTGTTTGCCTGTACATACGCATTACGCGGACATGCTTCTGGAGAATATCGACTTATATATTTGGTTGTTATAGTTATATAATCTTGGCTATTTTGGCAAATGCTGATTGACCGAGGTGTCAACTGAGGCCAACCTTTCCACCGATTACCGGGGTAGGTGAACAATGGATATGATCATTGTTGCCAAAAAGTATTGTCCGAGGGAGGCTAGATTCAGTGAAGGTTATAACGTTGTTTTACACTGTATTTTTTGGACATTGAAGGAAGACAGTTTTGAGACAATAGCACATAGAAATTAACATTGCGTACACATGAAACACTTGTTGATTTCAGCATGCAATTTTAAAGGCATACGGCAAGCCACCAAATTTTACAAAATTTGCAGAATGCCCTCGTATTGTAAATGTTTGAGATGGAATATTTTGAGCTAATAATATTCCTTTAATTTCGATCTCTTGTAACAGAGACCGTCGTATACAGTTCACCTCAATTTAAACCTCAACTTTTGTACGGTCTGCCAAAGAACGGTCGAGGTCAGTTTCAGCCTTTCCATGTAAAGTAAACTCATATGCGTACGTATTAGCCAAAGGTATCCAAAGTTCAGCGTAGTGGTAAGCCACAATTCGTAGGTTATTTGTAGGCACTCTATGGTATGTTGATTTAAAGCTGGTGAAGCTTTGGGGGTTTGTGCGCATAACACTGCTCGATGACCATTCTGCACTTTGCCGGCGGTCAGGTCCGTTTTCATCATCCCTCACAACAAGCTGGCAGTTTTGTCAACCACCTACTGACCGACGGTTTTCGATTTCGTGGCTCTCCAGTTGAACTGCTTTTGATGTTTCGGGCACAATTGCAATGATCATGAGACGAATGGGCACGGACAAACTATATTTAGCAAGCAAGAAAGTTCACGAAATTATTGTGGCTTCCCAGTGTACAGTAGCGAGCTCACGCTACATCCTGATCATATTCGTCCTTTTCTTGGATACAGAAAATGGATTAGCAAAACTGTGATTCAAACTTGTAATGCTATTGAAACAAAACAGAACTCATGTGTACTAAGCTTCCAGGATGATTGATATCATTGTGTTGGCCTAATTGCAGTTAACTGAATCACTTCATGTTATGCGTTATTATTGAGTGTAATTGACAAGATGGAAATCTGAAACAAATTCTCCTGTTACCGTGCTCCACTCGGGAGGACTCTGGACTCAGTTCTCCGTGTTAGCCAATGAATGCCCTAGGTGCGGTCTGTCAAACCTACGGATAAAACGTACTCCAGAAACAATTAGTACAGACCTAGTTGACTGCCTAATTCCTAATCAAAGTGTACGTAAGTAAGAAACGCAAATAACTTGTCACATTTTAACTCCGCAGTGACAGACTTTGCGCTAAGAGCTTTGTCACAAAGTACATCTCAAAACTTAACATTATAAATACACGGTGGATTTTCATTAATAGTTGGAAGCATACGTATAGCAACTTTATGAGAACTCGTTTCTTTTTTGTGCACTTCTAAAAGAATTCAATGGACAAATGTCGGGGATGTGACGAAATTCGAACCAGTGACAAAAAACATTATACCAAAACGTAATTAGTTTTCTTGTAAGCCATCCATCCGGCAATGTCATTTACCACTGATACAGTTCCAGTGTTTAACAATGGCATGGGTAGATTTCGACATGAGCTGATTGAGAAGTTTTGTGTGGGCAGTCAATCCAATGACATTCGGTGGACTCCACATGATACGGTAGGCTGAATGGGTGGCTGATTATAACTGAAATTTTTGAGCCTTCTGTATAGTTTTATAGCTCAACCAGTAAAGCGCTTGCCACCGTTGGAAATGTCTGCCCCTTCACTGGCTTGAGCATAAGTAAAACCCAGATTTTTACCGTTGTATCTTCTTCAACTTATCAAGCCAACAAGCAGTACTCCTCCTTACAGATCTGCTTACAAAAATCAAATGTTTTATTAAATGAATCGTGTGAGGGCTGATCACAACGGTAAGTTAACAAACAGAGTGGCCTTATGATCAGTGAACTGCTACGCTGCCATGAGTCAGAATGCTCCCAATTAAAACATTAAAAATGCGAGCTATTTTTTTTTATCACATTTGACATGATCCGTAACTTTAGCTATGGATCCACAGAAGTCAGACGACCAAACATCTACTGGGACTTACTAGCAGCAGTTACATTGGTGCTGTTCGAAATCCGTAACCCGTTTATTCAAAAGGACGTGACTGTCTATGTTGAACACCCTATTATTAAGTAACCTGGTTCGTTCAAACCTAAAGTGAAAGCTAACTATACACAGATAAATGACTCCAAATTAATCACTGGTAGTAGACATAACACCAGTTGGAGCGGAGATGAGATAACATCAGACAGCAATGATATCACAGAGACATCCACTGTTTACGGCGTAATATTTTGACGCATATGGATGTGACGCCTTTTGTTTTGGTAGAACTGAACTGCCAAGGCTTCGCAAAAATGTGTTCACCACACAATTACGTTTGCTGCCAGCCTGACAGGTAGCACAAACAAGGGACAAGATCCAATGGTAGGTGAGTATTGATGAATTGACACGTGATTGGGTCAACAAAGTCTTCATGTGTACTATTCTGGACAAACGTCTGCTGAGGTTTATCCAGTAAGTTTCAGTCAGACGCCTTTAACCAGTTCTGAGAAGTTGATACAGCCGTCACAGCAGTCGGACTAGTTTCGAACTCTCACTATTTCCCAGTTTTTTCGTTGGTTACAATTAAACCTGTCAGCAATAAATACTAACGGGGGTACAACAGAACCATCTGTAGCATAAATTTTGAAGTGCCAGTTTTTATCCGCTCAATTCCTCAAACTCGGTGGGGCATCGACCACTGTATTCACGTGTATAATGGATGCTTTCAAACATTGTGATTCGTAAGTATGACCAACAGGGTTGAGATGTTCCTAGAACCAATGGACAAATTTCGTAGCAGTTTACGCCTGAGACTAGATGTAATGGACTGCTGACTTTGTGCTTTATAGGCAAGCTTCTCGTACGTGGCGTATGAGTTCCGACTAGATTAACTGCTTGCGACGCACTTTAGTGATGAGTTGATGAAACGTAAGCTCCACATCACGTGGTCGATTTTATGTTATTGTCACACATGAAGGCTTACCAGCCTTGTAATAATTTGGTGCTCGGAAAATACACGTATGTTATACAGTGCTCAATTTCCATGGCTTTATGCGATTTTAAGAGGACGAGACATGATTCCCTGACAACCGTCTGTTGCGTGAACAGTGTTTTGGTGTTAATGACGAAAGGGTGAAGATAGAATGCTGTAAGGGTTGTTATTCAAGTTATGTTGCAGCAATAGTTGATATGAAATGCATATATGGTGCTAAATGAACTTTCAAGATGAACCTACACAGAAGAAGTCTATGAATTATTTACAGATCTCCTTAATTTCAGGCCATAAGATGACGCACTCTTTAGGAGAGTAGCACACGTTGTCTCTACTAGGCTGCAAGCCCTCTTAAACGACTTTTGGAAAAATGAACGCAGGTTGAAGGCATCGATGAACCGATAGAAGGTCTAGTAGCGTCGACCTTCTTTTTGTGGATACTTTTTTTTAAATGATTTCATTGTAAACTTAGACGTAAATTATTCACCATTATGGAGAGATTCTGTTTGGATGCGTCAACACTCTTCATTTGCCTAACTGAGGCTTCATCGTAATCAGAAGTATACATTCCATGTAGCAAAAGTAAATCTACACAGTTACGACTATACCTTCTTGGTAAAACTGTTTAAGCATAGGGAAACACTATAGATCTGAGTGGAATACTTTTGAAAAATACAATAGGTCTGTTAAGCCACTAACCAATCAACCGATTGCGCCAAATTAATTACTGAACGCCGTATTTGTTTAAAACTACTTCAGCCTACTTCAAAAGAAGTAAAGCCAAGTAGCACGAAGGTGATTGGGTTAGTTTTTAGATTTAAAATTGGAATCCAGCATGAGCTTTGTACAGGCCTCATTATAGTTCGAATCAACAAGACAAAACAACGGACATTAGAGGTTTCGAAAAAGGTTTCATTTGTTTGTCTGGCAGATTTATGAAAAAGTTAACTGTTGCTTCCGGCTTTTATTGTCTTCGGTGTGTTTCCTCTTATCTATTCAGCACATTAGGTCTGAGTAGGTTATAACTCATATCTTAGTTAACAGAGCTAAGCTTTTACCATTTACTGCTACGACATGTTTAGACTTATACTCTGGAAACATCAACAGTTTGTCTCTTCTGATTTATGTTGATATCTGTTTGAAATTAGTTCCAACGGCGTTGATATGTTGAATTCGCTTATCTGTGCTGAAGACAGATAACGCTGTATTACTCAGCTTGCGAGTAGTCATTCCTTCTCAGTAAGTGTCTTAATCTACTGTGTTTTTGTTGTGTTGTGTAGTATGGGCTACATGTGTGCATCTTTTACAGTGTAAACACGTTCTTTGTGGGTCAGCATATCATGAACTTAAAAATATGAAATAGAAAAACCAATGCTCATACACAGGACACTGGCTCAGAGTACACAAATTCTTGATAACCATGGTAAATTTTAGGAAATTCTGTAACAGTCTGTCTGTGTACACCCGATTGGTCACCTGAATATTCGGTCTGCTTGCCAGAGTTAATGTATACTTTAATTCATCTGTGTGGATGACTTGTTCTAGACTACTCAGTTAGTAATAATGCCCGGTATCGATGTTTGAAAATGCTAAGTCCCTCAAAACACGAGAACAGGCGTCTTTCGCCGATTAGTGCACATGTAATTCAGCGTAGTGGACGGAACAACGACATGTCTCACTAGTATTCCACAAAGTTGGCATTTGTACTCGAAAGAATACATCAGGGCAATGTCTGAGTTGTAAGTATGATACTTCAGCTGGTATTACTCTTGCTCCGACGTTATTCATTTAATACCTTCTCTATCTCTGGCTCTTGCATTGTTTTATTAGATTCATTGAAGCGTTGTACGAATAGCCATCGGCCTGTAGAACGAGCTTGTTCGTGTGAAGCATTAGAATATTACTTGTTTTTTTAAAAGCACTGACGACTGCTCAAAATAAATCAATTTGTTATA
>LUCH01004783.1:19871-30075 GCA_013368495.1 Paragonimus heterotremus
CGTGTGTATCCGCGTCATTGAAAGCCTTCAAGGAAGTAACAGAATCACGTGATCTATGGCACCAAACTTAACGACAAAGTAGAATTTGCGTACCGTCAGTCCAGCTCCACTTACTCATACACGGTTACAGCTTAGAACGAAAAAAATGAAACTGCGAAGCTGTTTACCCCGATTGCAATAGTGCTCTTGACATCCCCAATAGGTCTTTTTCCTGAATATCCGTACGCGTACCACAGTGCGGAACGCGCTTATCCTACTCAATCGCAATCAGTTTACTTATAGGCGCAGTTTATTTGCATGAACGGACAAATTTCTACTATGCATATCAACTCAGGCGTCCTATAAAACAATCCTTTTATGTGAACAGGTTGCTCTTTACAAATAGGTTAACTTTGTAGCTAATCGATTACAGCTCAGCAATAGCGTCCATCCGTCTTTGCAGGAAAACTTCGTAGAAGTTATTTACTTGTCTCATACCTAACAGTTCCAAATGTCGGGATGTCTAGTTTACGTTCGATAAGAGATGTCGTTATGACAAATGATCTGTTCTTTGTTGACAACAAAACTATTTCTGGATACCTTCAATTAATTTGCTGAGTCACCATATACTTTTCGCTGAGTTGGCTCCTCTTTTTCTCGCACAGCGGTTGTGCTGTCCTCTACCGGTTCAATCTACACTTTTCGACCAGCACACATCCAAATTTAGTGATGTTTCTCACAATTTTGATCAATTTTACCATGTCTTGCACGTTTTTAGAAGACCGCGATTAATTTTCGAGGAAGTTACCTAACAAAATTTTTTGGCAGGTTAACATTTTTACACAGAAATTATACACCCGTAAATTACTAACCCGCTGTACGAAGTTTACCCAGATTATCCAACTAACACTAACGTATTTGCGGCTGAACTGTAGGTGACTCTTAGGTTAGTGTCTACATGAGGCAGTTGCTGTACTCACAGATTGATGCGCCCGGTTATCGTCCCAAAAGAGAGTAATCGAATGTTTCCATGACCAACACTGGTGACGTCGACTTAATCACGCCCAACTGTAAAACAATGAGTAAAAAAAGTATTCAGCTTTTACATCGAAAGACTACTACCACCATATACATGTACACTTGACACTGTTAATCTGTTCAAATCTCGAAGTCACTGGAGTTTCAACCCATACTCGTGTGATTGGTAAGAAGCATATGGAAAAACACGAACAGGACAATAATATGCTCAATTATTCCTGAAAAACCACAAGAGTGAAATGTCATCAGGAAACGTACACTGTCTTTCACAGATCGGCAGTACGCGTAGAGTCTCACTGACAGCCACGTTCTTGGGAAACCCACTGTGTAGGTCGTAAGATTAATTCATGAGTACCCCAATCGTCAGAGGTGAAGCAAGCGCGATATCCGGTCCCTGAAAATGAAAAAAAAACGGCTAATGAAACAGAACACTAATACAATGACTGGAGTGCAGAGTATGCATCCGTAGGATCTAACTTAATGCCGAATGCATCACGAATCCAGTATCAGTTTGATTTTTAGGCCATATCCGTGTTACGACCCCCCTGAGAGAGAAAGACAAGAACAAACACAAGGACTGCGACGATATTGCAAAGTGGCAAGAAAATCAGAGCTCAAACGTTGGAACTGAAGTCTCGTAGATTAGAACTCTAAACAAGTTAGGAAGAAGACGGCCTTCAAACGAGCTTTATTTGCTGCTCAGCCCGAAGGCGAAACAGTGGTGTACAGTAGCTGCACTTATATAGTTTGAGCGGCCTTGGACCTAAGCCCCTCAAAGGACCAACCAGAAGCGAGCGCGGAACTCAAATTTTGACAAATATTGGCGGGCATTCAAATAACGAAAATTGAAAAATCAATTTCTTTTGGCAAATAGGGCGGATACTTGAGAAAGAGTGGTTTGAATCCAGTTGCAGTCCAGGATCGGCTGCGCTATGAACACAGTTACAAATCTACAATCCGTTTCTGTCGGTCGTACCCCTGTTGTGGATTGTAATGCCTTTGACATTTCACGCTGACTGATACAGTTCTAGTTCCTCATTCACAGTCGTTTTTCATAACCGGTGAATAACTCGAATACAACCAGTAATGAACATGAATTAACAACTCACTCATGCCCGCCCAAACCGTTTGCAGACTTACTTTGAATTTGTTTTATGTATCTCTTATCTCCGAATTTCCTGCACATTAAAGTGAGTTACTCTTATTGTAAGTAAACATTAGCACATATTGCCACTTGTATACGTATACGTACTACTGTTTCACGTAAACTGTTATCACCTTCTGGCAATACGGTGGAGTCGTTAACTTATAAATTTTTCCATTAATTCAGTGCTCCCCTCACAGGTAAACACTCTCATTATGGAACCACATGATTTCCACTGCGGTCTCAAATTCTAGTTTCACAAGGAACATCCCTGTCACTAAGTTCACTGGCTGAACATCAATTAGTCAATTTCCAACGTTTGCCCCCTATGTTCTTAATGGCGTCCATTATTTAACGAATTCGAGGAGGAGATGATCTATTTTGCTTCAAAGTCATGTAGTCGTTTAACGTCCAGTACTTCGTATAACTCTCGAAGTATCTGTATATTTAAATGTTTTTCCATGGTTGTTTACTTACTCAGAGGTGCCTGCGGCAAACATGGCTTTGAGAGAAAACCATATACCGACTAATTTTTACTCAAATTCATATTTCACAATGGTGATGACAAAGTAGTTCATTTATATCAAATCGTTCGCCCCTTCACACGTGATCACAGCCTTCGCATTCAAACAAACCTTCTGGCTAGTCTACTTCGTACAGAAGCACTGGGCTCCAGTTTTACCCTCATTAGAGCGCACCAGCAATGCGCATCCCTATCTGAACTAGACTTTGGATCCCAAACCTCATGACTGTGACCACAGCGTCACCTACCCTAAAACGGGCATGACAGCAATCTTGTGTGAATAGTACTGTTTACATGATCGATAGGAGAGTAAACATAATCGTTCTGTTTGCTCCAATCGGTAACTGTATAATCCAGACTTTTCAGTTAGATAATGCCGTTACTTGCATACACGAATACAGGGGGAAAGAAAACGGCGACGATAAGTGTTTCCTCTTGTACAAAAACTATAAATGCTCTTGACACTGGCAGAGACCCAGCATTAGCCACAAAACTATCACTGAAACCGATGATACTGGATTAGTTTTTTCTACGAGGGCGAGAAACTTACGTTAAGTGTCACCTGTCCTCAAAATTGATTTCTGAAGTGTACATATTAGCATAAGATATTTTTGATCACTATCGTCTGCAAGTTTAGTGATCTTTTCAATTATTTAGTACTATCAAGACAGTAAAAGCTATAGTAGCAAGTCACTAGTGTTATTTTGAAGTGATTGACAAAATTAGATCATTTATGACTAAGTCATAATTACTGCGTGAGGGGGCGAACTTCCCCACCAAAAAAAACGAATTCTATGTGGATGTCCCTTGTAGGGGGAGCACTGTAGAACAAACACAAAGAAACATCGCTTAAAGACAACAGGTCGGCAGTTTGGGCTCGTGTAAGTATTGAAAGGATAGGCAAGGTGGTAAATTCATCGCAAATGTTATCCGGCCGCCATTGAGTAAAAATGAAATTAGATATCATATATCATATATCATAAGCATTACGGAAGCTAGATTCCATATCACATTTGTATGTGGTTAAAGTCAAGACGTAAACAAACGATCCAAAAATTCTCACCGTTTAATGGCTCGGTTCATCTTCAGAGTCTAGCGTATTCAGAAATTGCGAATCGTTTAGACTAGATCCTGCCCCCAGGCCGATCATCAGGGCAGCATCATCCAGCAGTTCACCTCCCCGGTGCACCACATCGTCAACTTCGTCATCTAGATCGTCATCCACTACGTCGACCATTACGACAGCTTGCTCGTCTTCTAATCTGGCGTTCGTGTCTGCGTCCGCAACTAACTGCGTGGCAGCCGAAGTTTGAAGTTCATCTTCTGACTCATCTGTAGTTGGCCTGTTCGTCTCTTCTACCTCTACACGACGACCCATTTCTGAGTCTGCTTCATCACCGGAATCGGACAAAAGCAGTTCAGCAGCCAGCTCATGTTTCAAAGTCTCCAGACCTGTCGAATTGGGGGAATTGCCTGAGTGTGTATCCGATGGCATCGAAGGAATCTACGGAAAGTAATCAGTTATTCACGGTCTGGTGAGTACACAGAATGTCAAGCTGTTCAACAGTGGGAATTTTGATCGTGGCTAAAATTTGGACGTTTTAACCGAAAATTTAAAATAGACTTAGAAAGAATGCGAGCGGTAAAGGACCGAAAATCATAGGTCACCTAGAAAAACTACATGCTTTCATCAATTGTAAATGTGCGATTAGTGTGCCGAACAAAAACATCAGTTGTAGGAAAATACCCGGCTTAGACATCAGAAGAACGTGTAGCGAACAAGCTTGTTTTCGGTGATTCATCATCAGGCTAAATACAACACATTTATATGGGTCAATCATGTGAGAAAACATACAGTAATGAATCGAACGGATTGTTATCAGTTTCAGAAAGTTCACTTCGATTGTACAAATGATCGATGGCTGTAACGATAGTGGTTTTGATTACGTAATCTGTTCTTGCCGAACGTGGACATCTGGCCATGGAAGATTAAGTGTTTTGACGAAACGCTTTTGAATGCATAGTGGAGGGGAGAGCAAGTGGATGGCTATTGCTTCTGCGACTGCCAACAGGCGCTCTTTGACCAGTTTTGGTTGTAATCCATGAGCGCGATAGATAGGACGGAATGATTCAGTTCTCAAATAATCCAATAATAAATTGAGTACACAGAGCAAACTGCCGACGATAGATCAACAATGCTTCATAAGACTGTCTGTGGGTTGGGAACAGCCAGCTAGAGGGTAGGCAATAAAACGCTGGAAGATGCGAGTGAACAAAATTTCGGCTTCTGTTACACTCCAACCGCGGACAGGAATAGCATTTTCAAACGTAACAAACGGTCTGTCAGCCGAGGTATGAAGTCACATAGGAGCACGAAAAACTTTACAATTCAACTTAGTCACCCACCCGTCCCATTATCTCGTGTGGAACCCACCAGATGATCCATGCAGAAGTTCTCAAGCATTTCCAGCTGAAATCCCCCAACTCCACTACTGAGTATTGAATCTATAGTTTAGATTGGATATTAATTCACTGGAATGAATTTTACAACGATACACAAATTAGGGCAGCCGTAACTCAAGTACGGTGCTTTCAATGAGGAATGCACACGGAGCATAAAATTGTATTGCACTAGATGCCTTCTCCAAAGGGCCCTCTATAACTGTATACGAAATACTTTTAGAGAGTGGAATGGGTCTATCATCCTAAGAAGACGCACTACGACTTTTCTGTCGGATCAAACCTAGCTTGCATATGCACTCACCTACAGGGTGGATCAGTACACGGAAGCGATCGTGAACAGTCTTCACACACAGTCTTGTTCTGACAAGCTGACATCTAATCTATACACAATGCGTGAACAAAGCTTGAACTCACTTGGAAAATAAACATCATTTTGCAACCCGAACCAAATGAACAGTTCATGCGTCTCGGTGGGTTTGCCACTTATTTGTAGATCTGATTAGGTAGAATCCACGCCAAACCAACATTCACCGAACGATCCAGCGAGATATGCGACTCAAACACTTCAGTAACGATTACTTACAAACATAGGCGGGGCTCAGTTACATAGCGCGAAACAGGTTTCAGTGATGTAGTTTGTGGCAACAGAGGACAAGTATTGCTTAAAAGAAGTTTCCGATGTTGATTAATAACTGGTTAGCTCTTGTCTGAGCACAAACAACCTGACGGTTCTCCATGCTGCGTGTAATCAGTCTGATCAATGACAACGAATACCGGATGGGAGAACACTGACTAGTTTGTTGTTGGTTCTTATCCTTTAGTCGGAACAGTTCGCATACAGTGTTGTTGCAATCCATTATCATCGTATGACGTTTGTGTACCCTTCGTATCAAATTACATCACTTGTTGGTATACTTCTTTTTAGACATAAATGTTGTGACCACATAAGACGCATGGTCGGCGAATTAATTTATTACCACACATCTGCTACAAGACGTGAAAATATACAATGACAAACGTAAACAATAGTTTCTACAGCTGGCGTGTCTTCACATCTGTTGTCAACAGTACAGCACCAGTTGCACCGTTGGCACGTTCTGCACAGTGCGTGTGCATGGTTTTAAGAGTCGCTTTCAATTTCTGGTCCTCATGGAAACTGTCTGTAGTTTCCGCGTGCGAGTCAATTCGCGTCACACCATTTGTTGACAACGTTGTGAGTTACACAACATCAGGAACATACTAGTCCTATTCATTACGACAGTTTTTACAAAACGCGATTGTTTAACTCGGCATCGTGCCCATGCTGACCAGAGTTCGTGAGACCGAAATGCCCTCCTCAAAAAGAAAAGCTTTCTTCAAAGAAACACCTATATGCCCCGGAGAGTGCTTCTTGTTGAAGGGAGTACGGTATATATGTGAAAATGAAGAACAACAGTGTCGATACACTGTTGTCGGCATCTGGCTAGACCTTGAGCGAGGGCTTTAGCACCAAGTTCGCAGTGAACAATGGAAGTTGCATTCAAAAGTTTTCAGTGGTCACATCTAAAATAAAAGAGGTGCCCTCAGAACAGGCAGAGCAGCCCCAATGGATGAGGTGCAGAGTATCTCACAACGTCACTGTAATGACTGAAACATATCAAATCTTTCGATTTTTAACTAATCATTACAAGCTTGTGCACCACAAAACAGCTATACTCTCCGGTTTACATATGGAATGTATGGTACTGTCAAACTGTTCGAACTCACACCACAACACTCTTGGCAGTTTGGAGGGTACCCGCAACAGTGTCAGTAATCCTGATTCTTAACAATGCTTCTACTTCTTTACCAGGATGGTTTGCGAGCGTACGACAATTCCACAAGGCTTGCTGATTAAAACAATAACACAAACGGATCATATGTATCGATAGCTTGTGTGAAGGTTTACTACTTAGTCTCGTCAATTTATGTGAGTTACCTTGCATAATAGATCTGATTTATGCACGCAGTATATCTAGGGATGTTGAACGTCGGCAGAATTGTGCAACCACGCAGCAGAATCCTGCTAGAGGTAACGCAGAACAAACGTTAAGAATGGGTTCATCCTAGCGGATCTTGTGACAAAACAACAACAACCGCTTTCGAATCAATAAGACTAAAAGCAAACTTACAACGGCTGTATTTGCATGCACTGAAGCTTTGGACACGTCAGTCTTCAGCGCAGTTTCCACTTGCTCCTCGTCGCTCGCTCCACTGCTGTCACTGGAATCCACACTACTGCTACTGATGTCTCCGAAAACATCTCGACGATCGACCGGATAGGGGCGTGTGCCTTCATCAGAAAACCAAGAAATATAATAACTATTAAGCTGACAATAGCGAAAAATAGTAGTGAACAACTGAAATGATCGAAAGAAAAACGATAACAAATTGAGGAATATTTTCTGAACCTGCCTATACTTACCTTCCTCGTCTTCTTCTTCTACCTCGTCGTCTGCTGCAGCCTGTCTCGAACCAGTGGCAGAGGGGTTATGGCCTCCAGTTTGAAGTGACTGACTGTCGCGTTGCAAGATCCCCTCTTGATGAACATCCATTCCATCGTTCAAACCCGTCCCAGTGTTGGCCGAAGGTGGGTCTGACCAAATCACTTCCCACCTGATCGACAGAGACACATAGCACACAATCAACAACACATTCAATGTAAGAGGAGACAAGCGGAACGCGCTAAACAAATTTCGCAGGCTAATTCCACAAAAAAGAGTTGCATTGCGTTCTGTTGTCAGATACGGGGTAATAACACCAACGGTCGACGGATGAGCACAAATGAGGGACTGAACAATACGAAAAGCTGGAAAGTAATTATACAAAACAGAATAACCAGGACACATACTAGCATCTTTATTAACTAGGCGGTCTCCAGCGGACGCAGGCTGCCGATGTAGAACCTTATCCGGACAAGATAATGTCAGCTGAATAACCAGAACCATGTCAATTCTTTTGGAAATGTACAAAAGTATAGCAAAACAGTCGAAACCTATGATCAACCTATCCGCAGCCTACGCCAGCTCAATCATGTAAACCCTGCACCGAAGGAGCGTCCACCACACTGTGCACTATTCAATGTGTGTGCTGATGGCTGGAAGAAATCAGAAGATAGCCGGGCAACGGCGTGGTCGTCGGCTATGAAATCGTCGATAGCTCCGCTGAATAAGGTTGTTAGATGCCGTCTGCCGAGTTAGTGAGTTTCTGACAAACCACACCGCTGGTTCGAAAACTTCTCAGACATGACAATGTGCGTTGTAGTCAACGATGAGCCTACGTCCCTAAGACCGTTGAATCTTCTTTTCTTGAGATTCCGTTGTTTTTGTTTAGTTTCTTCATACACTTGTACACATTTATTACTATCATTCGGTAAGGATCAGCGGCATCCTGAATCACAGTACTAACAGGTACAGTTCAAAGATGAAAATGATCGTTGCCCACGGCTGGATGATACACATATAATCTGTAACTAAACACAGCCGTGATATCGGGCAGCATCTTGCTTTGATTTCAATAAAAGAGCCAATCATTTGACAATCAAAGTGGTTATACTTCGGCCAGAGTGGTCGTCATCATATCATAGACAGCAATACATCAGTGGTTCACACTGATGCTTAACTGCCACACAACCATGAGGAAGAAACAAACCCTGTTTAGGAAGAGAGGAGAGAAAAAGGTAGGGGGGACCTAGTCACTCAAAATAGCTACGTCCATATTCAAATATACATCAAGACGCCTACACCTTGCAAACAAACAACCGAGCTGTAAGTGAAAATAAGGCGTCATCAGCAAGAGTGGTCGTACTGGGACGAAAAACAAACACTCAGATATTTTGCAAGACATTGAGTCACGCGGACCGAGAGTGTTGTTAAGCGAATCAAACGGAGTTCTGAAGTCGCTTTTCGAATGCCCACCTGAAACTTCGGCAGCACTAGCATTGGATCATCACTAGATTCGGATGAAACAACTAGAACATATTCATTGATGTGGCTATGATACATTCCACTGATTATATTGACACAGAACATCGCAAGGCCAAATGTCCACTGATTACGGCCACCGGTGGATGAATTTTGATTAGTGAAGTAATTTCGCTGCTGATGCTCTTAAGCTTCCGAAGTATCTTTACTGAGAACAAAAATCCTATGAATGACCTAATATGTGTTATTCAGTGACAATGACACCCATCCATTATCGCACAGCCGAAGGTTCAAATCCTACTATCGCGACTGTTCCTGTCTAGGTTTGAGCAAACTGATGACACTCGGTCTGTATGTGACTTTAGATTTCACGACAGTAAACAATAGGGTAGTGCAAATGTTTATCGAATGGAAGGCGCCTCGATGGCTAAAAAAGACTACCTTAGTGTAATCTGTTCAAGCCCCAACATAACTATGTCAACCTACGGATTTCAAACAAACACGAAATCGAGGATGATAAAGTGTTCCCTTGTCGGTTTGATAGAAGGAACATCGAAACTATTTTTAAAATTTAAAGTTTTCATCTTCGTAGCCAGCTGATCATGAGATTGAGTGTCCAGTCAACCAAAAGTTTATCCAAACCAAATCGCATCATCGCAAGTGAGGTACACATGGTTGGTGGTTTACTGGATAGAGTTTTCGATTTTTAACTCGAAGACTGCCTGTTCACATCCCAGTCCGATTCTTTTCACCTCAGAAGTCCTGATGAGAACGGAACTAGCAGCGCCGAGGTATCGGTTTGAAAATGAGCGTCTAAAATCCTATAAAACATCTCGTCACCAGATCCCTTGCAGAGATCAGCTACTTTTATAACACGGAATCCCTTTTATTGATCCAAACGGTTAACTTGCATGCCAACGATGGCGTTAATCGATTCCAGCGTGAACTGCCCGATAAATCCTGCGTGGGTATTCAATTCCGTGCAGCATTTGATGGATTCCGTATGACACAGAGGATTTGGTGGGTAACCGAGTCTAGATGTGGGCTCCCGATTAGATTTCGTAGCACAGCTAGCAAAGTACTCGCCGCGTTTGAGCACACTGTTGTTTCTGTCGC
>LUCH01004783.1:39039-50068 GCA_013368495.1 Paragonimus heterotremus
AGTACACAAGCCCGACCACCTCGTCAAGGTAGCAGTATGGGTATGGTATGGTATGGTATGATGACCCATTCAAACGTGACTGGTTCTATGTGCTATTCTCGCTGCATCTAATGACTCAATCTAATTTTACGTTTATTTGGATAAATGCATGCTTATTTATTATAGGCTGTGTATCGTAACCGATGAGATTGGTCGAAATGTCTCTGCAGAGTACACCTTGTTGCAATCCTACCTGCATGTCAAACTACTGAAGTCGTATGTCTGCTAGTGAAGTATCCAGGGGGACAATGATGGCACATAGTGTATGTGCCACTTGAGTTCCACGAAGACGTGACAGTGGCTTGAAGAGAAGGCGTAGAAAGTGCGTGTACACCCAGTTTTACTTTACTACTCACAACCATGGCCCACTCGTACATACAGGCACTCGATATTCGACCACCGTTGTCTCCGGCGATTTGTCCGTACAAATAGGCTAATTTTATAAACACCGCGACAGCTGATCGATGGGTATTTTCGGACATCTCAGTGTTAGTGGCCGACAATCGAGACCATGAAGATATACATTTCACGCTGAGTCACGTACTTTGTATGCCTAGGGAGCGTTTGTCGCTCCGCACATTGTTTAATACGGCTGTTGACAGTCAGAAGAAATTAAAGGGCGATCAGACGAGAATGTAACCATAGGCTACAAAACCCTGGGCCGCCAACCGAGTAGGGTTGGCAGGTGCTACCATAAAACCAGTGCTTTTGTTTAGCTTTTTTTTCTTTACATATTTACATCGACTTATCAGTTTACCAGTTCGTGAAATGCTGTCAAGATAAACGGCACCCCCGGATACAGTACACACCAGTAGGGTTCAAAGATGAAAACGGTAAGAGTGAGGCCACACCCGAACGATTTGGATTCAATTATCCTTAAGTAGTTTAGCCCATATGTGACCCTTCATCCCCCATAAAGACGAACAGTTAAATATTACATTTCCATGCTTCATTACCTGCTGTCGAACGAATTGTTCCACGACCGGGTACGATCATCCAAATAGGCAGCCGTCCCCCGAAGTGGTCCGTTGTCTTCACCCTGAGTGCACACCATCATCTGGCAAATGTCTGCAGTTTTGTAAAAACCACTCTTGTCCGTCGTTTTTAACGATTCAATTATACAAGGCAGATCCATTAAACGACCTTGGTATACCTGACCGTTATACCGGACAATCGCGTGTCGTGTATCGGGCTTCAGTTCCAGGGTGAAGTTCTCCTGTGACAAAAAGAGGTCAAATGCTGTGACTTATCTATGAACCGCAACGCTACACGGCACTAGATTAAAACATCAGCCCGACAGGGATGAAACTACTGTCCGATCACACAAGTACATATAATCGAACCCATAGCTTACAAACTAAAGACGTCATTTCTACAGGAGCAAACCAAATCCAAGAAAAACAGGCTCCGCTGGCTTGGCCACATTTTACAAATGTCAACTCGCCGCCTGTCTTCTTTATGAATGTTGGGTTAGGCTGGAAGCAGTGGTCTGATGGCTAGCGTATTAATTGGGTTCAAGATATGAAGGCACAAACATTGAAGCTTGCCTCAGTCGGGCTTCACCGACCTGCTGGATAGTGTCTGATAGACAATGAACGACTGTTTGACATGGCAAAGAACAGATATTATTGGCGCTCGTGTTGCAAATATCTGCCTGCGTCAGTGTGCTTTTTTCACTTCCCCCTTCCACACCTTTTTCCTGTCTTTATTTATACCATACCTTTTTTCGTCTACTAATGTTGTGGTACGTTTGCCACCATGTGGTTTTCGCGTGTCAAATCTAAATACACAATTTATTGGTTAAGAAGTGATTTAATTGTGATGAATCAGAGGTTTGGCTAGATTAAACAACCGATTTATATAGCAGTTCTCAGTGACATGAACAATCCACTGTTACCATGAATTTTATAAAGACAAGAACGAAGCCGCTGGAAACGGATCGATTACAGGGTTACGAAAGAATGATAATAGTTAAACGGGTAACAGACAGCACCTAATCAAGTGATCTAGGTTTGTGTTGAGCGCATGGTGCCAGCGAACTAACGGGCTATGTTGGAAGGTCGTGAACGCTTGGAACTGTTGAATTAGCGTCGGACCGCACTCAGTATTTAGCAAGTATTTTTTTGCCTCTACACGAAAGGACGATTGTTGTCAAGTGACATAATAAATCAATTGCTCAAACCAATAGTTTGGATCACGAAGATTCGAATCCAAACCATTGGCATCAACAGTGTAGGCCATTTTCACGGATCACCTACGGGTTAATCAGATTCGAATGAAGAAGTGGTACGCAATTAATCGGATGAACGTCGAATAAGCTTCGATTTTCAGTCAAACTGTGTCATGCCCTGCCTCCTTCATAAAAATAGCCTATTGTGCGCACAACATATGCATGGTTCAGCTTTGAACGTTTGTAACAAGTTGCAACCTGCTGCCGTACGGTTTTTCAAAAAAATCCGTTGGCCATGTACTCAACGAGGACCCAAACCGGGGTCTCGGGTCTGGAAGCCCAGGATGTTGATATTAAACTATCATTGTCACAACGATTAAAGTAGTTTGAATACAGAAATCAGATCTATTTTATGAGATGGTAACACCATTTCGTATATTCCCGGCGGGTGTCCCACACAACAGCGCTGAACCACGAAGTACTCAAATGAACCACCTTCATAAACCGAACCCATAGCGACAGTGGTCTGTCATTCATCATAATCGCAGCCGACGATGATTAAAGGTCAATAACTTGTAAACACAGACGACTGTCTTGTTGCACGTGATCAGCAGCACCCCGAGTGAATTAAGAATAATAGATCTGTGATGACAAGTCAATAAACACAAAGCGTTTGTCATATCGATTATAAGGCCGGCTTGCGATATCCACTGGGATCAGGCAGTTTAACTAACTTGTGTTTCAACGCGGTTATGAGCAGCAATCGACAAAATGATACTACTATCCTGCGAAATAGAACTTCTGGTTTCGTTATTCACATTTAAGTAGTTTCAGCTTAATTCTTCACAGTGAAAACATGGGGCTTATTGTGTTCGTTCTAGATAACATAATTCTAACTCACAAACACAGTCCCTTATCCAGAGCTGCTGAGATTTGAGGTGAACAACTTGGGAATGTCGATCTACATGCCCATTAATCCTCGAGAGTGGCCGTAAATAATTTCATCAGATGATACTCTTCCAACGTTTGTACTCGAACACTGGTGAAACTTCCCGCAACCAGTTTTAACAAATTTAGAGAAACGTGGGAAGTAAAGAAATGAAACTACAATCAATGATAAAAAAATAACCAACCTTGAAAGACGTCCCAGCTTCGATATCAGCCGCTAGATTTTCGGCGGCCGCTAGGTCAGTCATTCGTAGAATAAACTGTTGCTCCAAATCATAGTTCGAATCTAGTGGCAATTTGTTCGACATGAGTCTGAAATACGAAATAAAGTTGATAAAATTTGTTTATACCGGCATCAGCTGTCGCACTGAATACATACTGCTATGAACAGGGAGCAAACAATATCACAAAGAAGGTCAATGAATACTGAAGTACCGGCCGTTCAGAGTAAGTGCGGATAACCGAGATACAACTTGTGTGCACAGTGCGCGTTGATCACCGTTGATCACTATTTCCTACTGACCAACCATGCGATCGCCTGATCAAGATGCTCGATTTACGCTGATTTATGCTGATTTACGCTCTCATCTTCACTTTGTGCTTACGCTTGCATGTAACGGTTGTTCGCGCTCGGTCAATTCGTTACAAAACACGAGCTACTTCGATAACTGCCTTGTGGACTGAAGGGACACAACTGGTGTAACAGACAGCGAAACTGTAATGAACTATTTCGTACCGTCGTCCTCCAGCTCGACTGGTGCACAAAAATCAGCCTTTTTACGTTGTAAGTCCATTGTGTGCTACAACTATATAATTCAATTATTCCATCTACGCATGAAGTTTTTTTTAACTACTGTGGCATCATTCGGTTGACGAACGATAGATGTGTTTTGACTTCCTGTTTACGTATAAAACCTACTAGTAAGGAGGCGCTACTAGCAACGGGTCGGTCCTGCGTCAGTAGATCGAACTGTTCACAGTATTCAGCGCTTTGCTGGCTCAGCTTACCTGAGAAGTCATAGACGTCCAATGTCGGCCTTCAACTGTTGAGACAATCACATACGTTCCAGCAAATATCGAGGAGTCCCAAAATGTGTTGTCCATCCCACTTGTTGTAACTCCACTGTCATGAGTTAGTTAACACGGATTAACCAAAACAATCGAATTCGAACGTGGAAACCGCCGGCTTCAAGGTGTCCAGAAGTGCTTACTCGCTGGCATACATGAAGTTGTTCCAAACTGTAATTGTCTAACAGCGTACCCCTTATCGTGCAGTTACTATACTCCGAAAATTGTACTCACAAATGTTTCAGCACACACTCAATTACGCTCTGAACATGCATATGTAGATACTATCATACATGACGTTTCAAATAGTGATACTTCACGGTGTGTACAGAAGTGCCTTGTGATTTTGGTTTTGACTCTTTACTCTGAAGGTATAATGATGAGTTTGCATCCTATCATGTGCAGTGATACGGGAATGCTTTTAAACAAGGCACTGGACGCTTCGCTTTTGGTCGTTGATCCACATCGACTGTCACTTAATTGAATGGACATGATGTTGTGTCTATGGTTTATTCACATCTGTTGTCCTCTGATGTTGCACCCATTCATCTGACTGATGATCATTTACATACCGTAGCGCTGATCAGAAACACTTCATCGGCCAGCTGCTCAGTGTAATACACCCTTGAGCTAAAGAGAAAAAAGGTTATGTTGTCTTCGGATCCACAATGTTGACCGTTTGAGCCTGTGTGTATGCGCGTGTGAGTCCCATGCACAAGTGGTTAACTCCATCGGGAGGCAGGGAGTCTTTTCTCAAGAGTTCAGAGATGCCTTTATCGTACCTTTGTTCAAAAGTAAGCGTAACAGGCAACGCACTGACAATTATCGGGACATCGGTCTGTTGAGACGCTTTGAAAAAGAGCCAACGAGAATCCTGCTGAACCGACTCAATGCGGAAGTGTTGGGAGACAATGTTCTTAAGAAGCACTGTAGATTCCGGTCAAATCACGGTATGATCGACAGGGTGTTCTTTGATCGACAAAACTGGGAGGTGCCATGAACACAACCAGCCGCTACATACCCTTTTGTGGATTTCACCAAATCGGCTGATCTTATGAGCTGAGGCGTTGTGGACGGCACTCGGTGAGTTTAGATGTCCAGGCAAGCTTACGAGTTTAATTAGAATGTTGTAAGTGGGTACGAAGGCAAATGTGCAATTATGTGGATCGACCCCTGATGATTCTGACATTGTCGGCAACAGGGCTGTGACCTAGCCCCAAACCTATTTGGTTTGTATCTCATTGCAATGTTAACAGTTGCCCTCCAGGACTCTGAAGACGACGTGAAAATTGAACACCGCACAGATGGCCGCTTGCTGAATGTTTGAGGTTTCGGCACTTCAAGTCGGCTATGTAACTCGACAATGCTGCCGTTTGCGGATGAAGAGGAACTTCGGCGACTGACCACGGTTTTAGGGACTGCAGCAACCAAATTCGGTTTGGAGATCAACACAAGTAAGATATTTTCTTTTTTCCAGTCTTCCCTCATCATCACCATAGACAGCAATACATCAGTGGTTCACATTGATGTCTAACTGGCGAACATGTTATGCTAACACATGGAACCCACATCAATTAGACACTGTGAATAGATGCACAGACAGCTGCTACTGGGATTGCGATTTATTCACAGATCTGTCTGTAGACCGCGAGTTGAGAGGTCGTGTGGCTGAAGCTAGCGCTGGTTTCGGACGTCTTGAAAGACCTGTCCGAAAGAATCGAAGCCTGAAGATGAAAACCAAGCTTCTTATCTACCGCTCAGTGATGCTATCTACGCTGCTGTACGGCAGTGAAACTTAGACATCACGTCAACAGACTGTGTGGTACCTGAGCCTCTTCCATCTGCGACATCTAAGAAGTAACCTAGGTATATGGTGGTTGGGCATGGTTCTGAACATTGAAGTGCTTCAGCGAGCGAGCACGGATGGAACTGAAACCATACTGACGAACGAACACGTTCGTTAATTACGACAAGCCCAGGGGATGGAAAATGAACGAATTCCGAAGCAGTTGTTGAAAGCGGTTAAGTGAAATCGTGGTTGTCAGAAGCTACTATGCCAGGATGTCATCCAAGTAAATCGTTCGTGTTGTAATATCGACTTTAGATCATGGGAAGATTTAGCCTTGGACCTGATGGCCATCCGAACGTTCAATGAGCGACAGGGACATGGCCGCGAATCCAAACGCGCAGAAAGCAAAGGAACTATAGGTACCATAGATCGCGGAGACATGAATATATGACCCTGCGGTGAATAAGGCCAAGAACGTGCGAGTCGTCCCGGAGTATTAGGTCAACGTACTTACAGTACACAATCAGAGAAGAGGCGACGAGTACCTAAGGAAGCTGTATGCTACACTTATTTCTTTGTTTGTATCAACCAACTGCCGCCGTCGTTTGTTCAATCATCACTCCTCTTCAGAAAGCAAAGTCATGGTGACTTTCTGGCTTTTATTTTCTTTAAATCTGTCGATGCGTTGTGTGGTGAACTTTTGGTTTGTTTTTTGGTCTAACTTAAATTTTTGTTATTGTTAAATGGATTAAGAATAACACAATGTTATGAGCAAACTAATACTCAACGTTCCAACTACCTCAGGTGGCCTTCCTCAGGAGTGTTGTAATTGAAACGTTGAGTACTACAACTTGTTCATAACACTGTGTTATTCTCAATCGGTTTAAGAATACCATGTGAGGCATGACGCCCAAACTGTTTAACCTCATTCGTACGAAATTTGGTACGGATATATTGCTACTAAATTTCTACTTTTTTTCTACCTGAAGTGTAATAATATGTATTCCTATGTTGGACTACTTTTCGCTTTATACGTTAAATATCGTTCTTCCTGACTTAGATCTTGTCATTGGAGTACCGCTGTCTCTTCCGAAAAGTAAGGGTTTCACTTCCATACTAGCTAAGCAGTCCTAGCTCCACTGTCTAGTGTTTAGAACCTGAAAACAGCTGAGCGTTGTTCACAAGGGTACCGAAGCGTATTATCTGATATAAGCACTTGGCTGTGGGCTCATTTCGTTTGCCGTGGTCGACAAAATCCCCGGGTTCCGACCTCCCTCATCATAAAGACGACTGGTATTGACCATGATGACGCAGGAAGACGTGTAGCGCATTCCCCTAACCTCCTCCTTAAATGCTGTTCGTAACGTACGAGGAGCCTCCATGGAGCCCGTCTGACGGATGAGTGATCCAAGGTGCCAAGTTCACGTTAAATCATGTTAATTCGACTTGCTGCGTAGTTCCCCAGCGCAACTGTATCTTGGAATTCAGTTGGTAGAGTAGTAAGCTGTGCTGACGGCAGTGATGAGGTATCTCCTGAAGAGAGGGCTGATGATTGTAGTAACGAATGTCACTGGTTTTGGACTCATAGTGGAATAACCCGTATCAACTGTAGTTGGCCCTCATTATTTCTATCAGAAGCGACTTTGAACTCACGCAGTCGCCCTTGATATCCAAGACTCTTCCATGGCGTTTAAGGAAATCTACTCACAAAATGGCGTCCCATTTCAAATTGTATTTCATGAGGTCTCGCTCCCTGCTAAATATTCCGTGCATTCAAGGGAATACAAGAATTATACATATATCCCAATCTCGTTCGGAACAAACAAGCATACTTATTGTCTCGAGGCACTTTGATACATTCTTGCGCCGGTGAGCAAGATGTACTTAACGTTCGACTTCGATGGTCTTGTTGAGCAAAGAGGAACAACGTAACCATCAAATATTTTTATCCAAAAAAAACGCTCACTTGCAGCAAACTGCTGGAGAACAATCTTTACACAAAATCAACATCTGCTTTTAAATGCAGTACATGGATCGCTTCTAGTCCAACTGTTAGGTGATCTAAATATTTTTAGGACAACTAGCCACCGCTTGATATTGGGAGACTTCAACGCACCTAACATCAGCTGGAGAACACAAGCATGCATTAGTGGTTCAGACCATTTTTCTGGGACTGCTTCAACTGATCGTTGATGAGCTGCGCTTGTACCAACATGTGTGAGCTCCCACGCGTTTGCAGGCCGGATGTCACTCTAAGTTGGATTTAGTGTTCTCTGCACTAGAATCTAACATCAATTGCGCAGATATTTCGCCTTCAGTAAGGACAAGTGACCACGCTCCACTGGACATATGGTGAACAAGGGGCGAACTGCTATCAACACCAATCCAGGTTCGATGGAATATCTGGAGAATTCTATTCGAAAAAATGAGGGGGAGCGCGTGCACTTACGACTGGAGCGGCAGCACGATTACGGTTGACGTGCACTGGTGCAAAATCAGAGACAACCTACTGGCTCTCGTGGAACGGTTCGCAACGATGTCTCGTAATCGTCCGCAGTCTACATGGCCACCATGGTTCGACGGTGAATAGCGTGCTATCCTCAGGCGCAGACACCGGCAGTGGATGAGGTGCCGGTTTGGTCATGGTTTCCGCGATGTGTACCGAAAAACATGAAATGAATGTAATACCATGAAGCTGAGAAAGCGTCAGCCGTACGAGGAAAGGCTGGTCACGGAATAGGCAGCAGCACCTAAGAGACTGTGGGCGTACACTCGCCATCGGGCCAGAATCATGGTGCAAACCCTAACAGTGATGGATCGACATAAAAACGAGGTTGTTGAGGAATTAAACAAGACCCAGCTAACGGCTGGGCATTACGCTTCGTTCTATTCTCAGGATGACGCGGTTTGCCTTGCTCGATGACGCTGGACCACGTCCCGTCGAAATGTTACTTAGTATTGGCGAAATCAAAGGCGAGCTAGGGTTGAGTGATGTCAATAAATCTCCCGGCTCGGACAACATCCGCCCTTTGTTGCTACGTGAACTGAACGTGGAATTATCCGCGCCCCTGGCAGACTTGTATGAACGGCCTCTTAACTACAACAAACTGCTAGAGAAGTGGAAACAAGTAGTGACTGCGCCTATGTACAAAGGAGGGAACGGTCGGAAGCTGTCAACTACCGACCAGTATACTTAACTTATGTGCTTAATAAAGTGATGGAGCGGCTGATAGCCCGTTGTCTTCAGCAGCATTTGGAACAACCCTCGATTTTCAGTGTGAGGCAGCAAGGATGCCGAAGGGGTGATCCTGCTTGACAAACTTCATGCTTACCAGAGAGCGATGGGTGAAAGCAAGGGCTAACAGCAAGGCTTTAGACGTGGTGTTTCTCGATTTTAGCAAGGCTTCCGACGGAATGGCACATGACCATTTGCTCACCAAGCTGATGACATACGTTGTCAGTTCGCTTGCAATAAATTGGGTAGCAGACTTCTTCAATGGCAAGTCATACGTTGTCAGGGTCAACCAACACTTATCTGAATAGCTGTCTCCTCCGAGCGATGTGTCACTAGGGTCAGTGCTCGAGCTCTTGTTGTTTTTGGTCTTCACCAAGTGTGGTGGATTGTCATACCGGAGGTGCGAGTATTCAGACACTCGCCGGAGTGCCCCAACGCGGGGGAGAGGCATGTCGACAAACCCTCAACCACCGGATGGCGGACAACGGGGGCAATCGGATGAGTCATCGCTCGACCGGATCGGACCAACGAGCGAGACATGGCAGGCAAAATAGAATGGACGACGGAATCGGTGGCGTAATTATTCCAACACCCGCGGGAATATCTCGAAACTACTGTGGAATACGATCAAAGCCCATTGTGGATAGATAGAGGACAACACGAGTGACCGGACGAGCCATCGCTCAACAAAATCGGACCAACAGACGAAAATTGGCAGTTGGAAAACCCCAGATAGAAGGCGCCCATTACACACGTAAACCGGGCCGAAGTGTACACGACGCATGAGCGGAAACCTGGGGGTGTTGTGTGCTGGAATTCTGATTCATAAACGCGGGCGCGCGCGTAGCATGTGAACTATCGTGTTGGACAATAAAGACTGTGTTTTATTGGACGCCTTTTCGCTATACAAAGATCTACTGGACCAGTTGCAGCCGACTATTTTCGACTTCGCTGATGACATAAAAGTATGGAGGACAATCTCGTTGAATGGAGATGGTGGAAGATTGCAACAGGACTTGGATACGAAAATAACATGGATGATTCAATGGAGCTTGCTTCGAAATCCACAGAAATGCTCTTTCATTCACCTAGGGGATGTCAGAGCATATCATGTTGGAAGTCACTTGTTAACACAGTACAATGTCGAACGAGGCCTCGGAATGTTGACGTCAGACACACCCAAAACACAGGCTCACACCATACAGGCCTGTTTTAAAGTTAGGAAACTGCTTGGGGCTATCCGCCGATCCTTTGCCAAGGTGTTCAGGGAGGCCTTTTGTTTATTCTTCTCATCCCGTCCGGGATTAAAATAAGGCTACGTCTGAGTGGTCCCCTGTGGACAAAGTGAGGTATATCAACGTGAAAGAGTATAGAGGGCAGCCATGCGTATGTTTGCCGCCTAGCTGGACTAAGTTGAAAAAGTCGTGTAGCAGCTTAGGTTCTGACTTCTCAGTCCGTTTTATGATGCCGTCTTTTAGAATGGCATACGTGCTTGGTAAGTTTGGATGTCCAGGTAAGTTTGTCAATTTGATTAGATTGTTGCATTTGGGCATGAGGGCAAAGGTGCAATCGTGTGGATCGACCTCTGATAATTTTGACATCGTCACTGGCGTGAAGCAAGGTTGTGTCCTGGCTCCATCCCTATTTAGCTTATGTTTGACTGCCATGCTAACAGTTGCTTTTCAGGATTCTGGGGAGGACGGCGTTGAGGTAGAGTATCGGACGGATGGGCACCTACTGAATATTCGACGTTTTGGAACCTCAACCCTGTCACATACTC
>LUCH01004784.1:7677-19961 GCA_013368495.1 Paragonimus heterotremus
GGTCGTTTTTTTTATTTTTATACATATCTGTCCACATCGGTGGGCTGCTAAGCACACGAACGTCTGTGCATCTCTGAATGTACCTTCGTTGACGCGTGTCACTGAGATGGGTGCGAACACCACTTTGTGAGTCAGAGCAATATTTGTCATGTTTTGTAGATTTTTTAGCAAAATTACTTATGCCATTTAACTTGAACATGATAGGCCTTTCATTTCATTGAATTTTCAAAACTTTTTGTATGAAAGGAAACCGCCCAAGCAGCAAAACGGCGCCAGGCCCGCAATGGCCTCACGCAGGCGACCGCAGGCAGGAGGGGGGCGGACGGCGGGCAGTGACACTAGGGCCCCGCGCCGGCAACGGCGGCGATGTGAAAAGTTGCGAACGAAGCTTCAACCTTTCTAATGCCGGCGATTTTGCTCACAACGATTTCGGTTTCCGCTCTCAACGCTTTGGACGCTTCCCAACTCCCCTTGACTAATTTTCAGAAGAAATCCGCCAAGGAAATCAAAATTATACTATGTATTTTTGCAACATCTTCGATTCGGCTTGTTCAAGTATTCCGGAAACAAATTTGTCCAACAGAACGGTTAAAACCCATTCACCAGTAACCCGATTTCTCCCATAACATCTGCGGACATTCGAAACAGAGAAGAAATAGAACGAAAACGTAGGTGCAAGATAAGGTTGCAAGGATGTGGTAGATATGGCATATCTTCGTAAACACTTCAAATAGGGTGAAAGTGAACACAACAACTTTCGAGTTTTCTTTTTATGCATTCCAATAATGCCACAGGTATTTGCTAGTCCATACTGAGCAATCCGAATACGCCATCCTGAACTTGTACAAGATCCCAACATGAGCCGTGATAATGCGTTTTCTGCGTTTGAAATGCCGTATCTCTGTGTGTACAGCAGGTAGAGCAACTGTAAAATAACAATATGAAAATACTTTCCTCATATTTTGCAACAGAATATACAAAACAAGCTAATCTCATCTATACTCTGAAGCACAAACAAAATCGTCCAACTTTCCACGCACCTACCTCAAGGTTCGCAACAGCGCAGACAAGAAAATGTCTGAACTTATGAGTGCGTTTAAACAGACATCACTAAGTCGGGTGGGAACAATAGCCAATTTTTTAAAGTGGAATTAAATAACTTTTACGTATGTCATAACAAATTGACTGGATTCTTATTCTCAACATTTTACTCATTGCCCGCCTGCGGGATACTGGCATGTTCCGAAGGGCAATGTGCTACATGGGCGACCCTCCTGCTTATCGCGCTTGCTTTTTCAGTGAGTTGGCGACCGATACACTGGGTTCACGCAGGGGCCCTTAATTACTTGGATCAAGTCGGTTTATCCCGCTCATCTTCAGTGTCTGAGGGGTCCGCCAAACTTGTGGCTATGTCTGAACGGCCGTACGATAACGCAAAACTGAGTGACAATTCTATTTTGTGAAGCCCTGATGGGTTTTTAAAACACTTGCTAGCCGTTCCATCATTTATCAAAATGTGTGACGTTCAGTCGCCCAAGTTAACCGTAATATATAGGTATCTTTGATAAGTGTAGACGTCTGTCATCGTCCCGTACCCACTACCATGTCCGAATCAGATTACATGTTACAGCAGCTACCTGAAGCCAATTAAGATTTAGTAATAATAGGATGGTTGGTTTCAGACATTGCGGACAACTTAACAGGAAGTAATGTGCAGTATCTTGAAACTGATCTCTCTAAAGTTAGCGTTTTCGGCTACCCTCAGTACTGGGCGATTTTCAGCAGCATTCCGCTACTCGGCTGTTAAGTAGTTTGAGGGAGGGACTATCACAGTTAACCGGTGAGGCGCAATCGTTGTTTTTGATGCTAGGAGGTTTGACAATGTGTGACTTTTAACAAGGTTAACATGCTCATTTAGATTTGGTTAAAGGTTTCGTGATGGCTGTTTTGAGCAGACGGCCACAGCAAGCGACATCCGTAGGAATCCAGTTTAATCCGAGCGGTCAATCACCAACGAATGCAGAAAAGTTCGCAATATGGCCGATGCTCTGTCGACTGATTGGGGCGCTTGTGACCGATCTGTTTGTGGTTGATATGTTTGGCAGAAGAAGCAAATTGGAAGATGTCAATTTATATTTGATTGACGTATTGCAAGAGATGAGTGATGTGCCATGCAATGACATACTGGTTGACAGTGTTTTGGCCACAGTTTGTTCAGAAGCGGTAGGGTGTTACACCGGCTCGTTTGTGTATTAGACATATACGTGGGCACGGTGCATAGTACGGCTGGGACAAACGCGACTAGTCAGGAGTATACTGCGGATAGAAATTGACGCTTGTGCCGCAAAATGGTTCTTTCTCAACAGATGCTTCGTGTCGCACACCCCACATCCCCGTCCCTGCTTATATCGCTAACGGTAGGTGTCACTTTTTCCATTAATTGTATGCGTTCTGTTGACCTGGGCGTTGTGCGTCGTATGATTAATATTTGGGTATCAGGGCCAATTTCCAGAGACGTTCGTGTAGACACAAAAGCACTTTGGCGCCTACATAAACGCATTTTAAGACATTGGAATAGCCTACCTTATGAATTACCCCACAGACGCCTCGGACTGACATACACTAGGATCGCGGGGCTACCGAGTGTCGACAATTTTCATTAAACATCGGACCAGTGGCTTCGCGAAGTATTTGAGATAAGTATAGCAACTTCTTAAACTTGCCCGTCGCTGCATACATTTAGTCACCTCATTTTTAGCATTGCTCATCATGGCTGCAAAATAATTCGTGCAAATCTTTTGTTGAATTATTGCAAGCCGGATGGTCAGACAGAGGTGGTATACAACCTGCATTCACTGAAACTTGCGGGTGTCCTGGGTACATACGGTTCAGTGGATAACTTTTCTGCCTTTCTGTTTGAGGTTTTCATGTTTAGATCGAAATCAGTTTCTAATGGGCCAACGTTACCAGCAGAACAATTGTGCGGACGTTTATGAGAAGGACCAATGGCTTCTGTTTCTGTGGGAGTCGCACACTCTGATGTTGGTACACTCACCAATCGCCATTCTTTACCTGACTGCACCTTTTACTGAGGGTTCTACTTTGCTTTCAACTACTCACTCCCACAACGTTGCGTTCATTAATGATGTTCTCTGCACAATTGTGGATGTATGTAACCTCAATTACGAAGTTTGTACAATGAATTGTTGTCGTTTAAACACGTTCCGACCACTCCCCACCCACAGTTTTCCTCCATCATCTGCATATATTCATTGTCAACGATTTATCGCCAGACGTTTTAATAGCAATTGCATCTCACATCAAAGCTAAATGTTTGCTTCTCCATTTTTATTCGCGTTTTGTTTCCATACCCACTTTGTTCTCTTGTAAACAACACGCCACTTGAAATGGGAGATATTTCCATTCGAAATTTGCTACACGTTACCTATTATTCGTTATTATCGATAACATGTCACTTATAAGAGTTAATAAACTTTGGCTCCAGATGTACAGGGTAGTAAATTTGCTGGAGGATGGACAGCCCTACCTAATGGTGCCAGGTTCGACGTGGATCGACGGAGGTATAGCACTCTGGCCAAAATGCCACCCCCCACAGTTTATCGCAGCTGCGCAGATCACTAAGTTTCCCCACTTGAATCTGCAAAGATATCTGTGAGGGCAGTCAACACAATAAATGATGATTTCAAGAATGTCTTATGTTCACGGACGACTTGTTCCTAACCTGTCGCTGTGCTAAAGGGCGGGGTTCACATCGGATATAGATTCGTCTGATGCAACTCTGCTAATGGAGAAACGTGGTCAGATGGTCAGATAAAGCTTGTGTGCGCTATTACAACTGGATCTACGGCCTACGAGCGCGTAAAGGAAAACGGAATAACGGTCAATAAAACGGCGGGTAATAGCACGACGGATGAAGATGATGAATGGCTGATTACGGAGCATACGCGGTCAGTCAGTCTCTTCACATCCAGCCCATCCACTCGAGGCTACCGCAGGAACACAGGATGACGTGCGACCTTCTAATATAGCTTTCCATCTGCCTTATTGGGCAAAGGAACCATGTGGGCTTCAAGGTGAACCGGTCCCAATGGTGAGCTTTTGCCGTTTGCCAAATATCAGTCACATACGTTTGCCCATTCTTTCACAAGTAGCCTCACCCCCGGTCACCTGGTGTGTTCACCTATCGAATCCTCAATTTTGTTAGTTCCCGCTACTTCACCCGTTGTTCACACTGCTTCAGTGATTATAGGAAGCAAGCCTCGCGCACCATCCACAACAATGTCAACTTATCCCTGCCCGTTAACAGTGAAACGCCTGCACACGAGCCGTATATAACGCGAATCAACATTACTTGGAGGGATTATCCCGTTGATGTAATTGAAGAAATTACGTTCTTTCATATATGCGTATAGTGTTTTCTTGCATATGTCAGATGCGATGAACGACATGATATTGAATCCTTCTTCTGATATACGGCTTCAACCGCTCCGGATGAAACACATACGGGAAAACCAACGGCTACATACTGTGCTGGAAAACAAGTAGGTAGTATGCAACTGTTTCTACAATCATCAAATATTTAATTCGCAATTTTTCCCCCACGTTTTCCCCCCTAATTAATTCAATCGTCCACCGACGTGCTTAAAAATGAAGTACGGTAATTCTAGGCTCGTAAGTTAGGACAAACGCATGGAGCTGTTAGAAGTTTGTAAGCGTGGAGTACAGTTTCGCGTTGGTCGTAAGGTATGGCAAGTGCCTGGAACAGTTTTATGTTTTGTAATCTTCTAGGCTGGGATTGTTTCTCGATGTCCTTCGTTCAGCAGGTCGCCTCGCCTCCATTTCAAAGTACGCCATTATTCCATAGAAAATCTGACGACGTTGGTAGCAAAGGATGGCAAAGCTTGGCGAATATTTCCAGGAGAATCCCACTCAATTGTCCATTTTTATGCACTGTCCTACGCTGAAATAAGTTCGTAAGCGTACTTCGGGTTGGAAATTCCATAAAATCTTAGTACTGATGTTTTGACAACGGTTCGACTATCAAAATTAAATAACTTTCTCTTGCTTGAATGGGTCCAAATTTGGATAAAATCATGTGTTTCCACGTCTATGACATCGGTTTTCATTATATTGTAACATTAATTCTCCGAAAAAACGTAGAGGGCAAGTTTGAGTAATTTTTGCATTAATATGTAATATGCCACAGTCGGGGGAAGCACGTGAGTAACAGTAACTCCTCGTGCAAGGGACGGAATATCCACGTGATGAAATGGATAGAACGAAAGTTAATCACAGAACTGGTGAGTTGCAGGCCGTATTCCACCCAACTGAGCACACTAATTCGTAGGGAGCGTTTATTCAGTACCACATGCAAAGTAGAAGCAAGGTAACCTGATGGTAAAACAGGTGTGTACAAGTCGACAAAACAAGCGTCTTACAAACAAACATTGTTGCTTCTTGTGCTCGGTCAAGGTACGTGGCTGCGGCGAAGCCTGGAAGGATCAGGGAAGAGGCAGAAGTTGGGCGCTCAGGCTGACTGGCGTCGTGGCTGCTACAAATTGTGCGATGAAAATTATCCGTAAGGAGTGAGAAAGAACCGTAAATATCTGGCACCATTTCAGTTGTATCGCTCGAGAGGTTGAAACCCATCAGGTTTTGAGACAAAAATGATTACGAACGTTGACAGGTTTGTTTTAACCGACCGTAGATTAGTTTATTCTTCATTTGGCGCGGAAATTGAAATTATCAATGGTGGATTTTGTGGTTGTCCTTGTGCATTTTCATGTAAAATAGTTGGTTGTGATCGAGTAATAGTTGGCCGCTCTATGTTGATAAATGATCTATTGTTTATAAATTTGATTTTAGGTGATGGATTATCTTCATGGATTCGAAGATCTATTCGAGAGTCCGGAGTTTTCTAGCTTCCAGGAATTTCGAAGATGTTTGGAAAAATATATGAAGGGCCACAGTGTGAAAGACCACAGTGCTTGGTTCAAGCAAAAATCATGCAATGGACGCTTGAAGTGTGACAACCTGGGTGTGTGTACTACGGGGGTTACGTGGTGAATGGCGTACTGGTGTACCAAATACAAGCGACGTAGGAGAAAAATCCGCGGACCTCGACGTGTTTAGTGAGTTGAGTTCACTTAATTTCCATTGGGCAGTTCTTCTGACACATGCTGCGAATCATGCTTTATTGCCGCTAGGAGGAAAACGATGTTGATTTTTAGCTGTTTTACATTAGAACACAACCCTGACCTAACTGCCTTGTTGTACGATGCACACCCAACAAATCGTCGGCTCGCTGCAAATGAAGTGAGCGATTTTAGGCTACTGTCCGGGTACAACACAGCAACTGCAGAGTTAAAGTAGCATGCTGCGGATGTCTATGGCAAGTATATAATGACAATGGTTATTTGCAACATCCGTCATCATTTGAAACCTCCGACAATATGTAAGTTGGTTTGTGTACATTGATGTTGTAGAAGATCTGCCCCATACTCTTGATCGCATAGGGAAAAATGGCGTATTGCGTGTCATCAAAGATGATAGTAATAGATACACACACATGTTTCGCGCAGAAGCAGCAAGTACAGTTACTCAGACGTTTTCCTGATGTGGTCAACGTCGATGCCACGTATGGTACTAACCGCCACAAGTAGATCCGCTATCAGCTCACATTAGCAGTTGTAACTTGAAGCTATATTAGGTTCTTGTCAGGGACGAGATCAGCCTTGGAAGACTCGTGATGTGTAGCTGTTTGCAGTGAAAAGTACACCCCCCTGCGTCATCTGGTCGAAACATTTTTTGGTGTGATGAGAGATCACATACCCGTGAGAACGATTGTGATGGACAAAATGGCGCCCAAGTGCGGGCGGCGCGATTCGTGTTTGGGTGCGACATAATGTTATGTTAATCCTATGTTCTAGATGCCGTGAAGAAACAAGCTGGTGTCGTTAACTCTATACTCTGCACTTAGACAAACTCATTTAGAAGTCGCTATTTGTTTAATCGTAGGGTAACTTTAGATAATTCGGGAGAGTGGGTAAACACTGTTGTCCACTTATGATCAAGGTTCAACCGGAATGTCGCGTTAATCGGATGCACAGATCCACAGTTTACGAACTACCTAATGTGCAAGTGGCTTCATATAAAGCTTAAGTGAGTCATCCATGCACAATCAGACATTGTTCGCTTCAGAAACCGAACAGCCAACCGTCTGGAAAATGCCAGTGGGCGACTTGAGAAGCGCACTCATCTACTTTATCATTTCGACACGGCCATCAGTAAAATTTGATCCCACAGCGAGTGAATAATGGGGGAGTTTGAAATGCAGTGCACCCATGGCTGTGACCACCGTGAGATGGTTAGCGGCGACCTGTACGTCAGGAACATACTGTCTCGGCTGAGGACGTCCGCCAGTCAATTAGTGTTGGAGCATCTCGGTAATTGTGCTCCCCCTACTGCATTGTAAACGATAAGATGATTTCAAGGCAACTGTGCTCTATGTAGTATAAAGTTTTAGATTTGGGTGAGACGAGGTTGCAAAGTAAACTGTGGACATCAGCGAGGGCACATGTAACTGCAACTTATAACGATCCATGTGGTTACCATGCATCCACATGCTGTCCTCTTCAAAAAGGATTTCTATCCGTACGGTGGGCTGTTGTTAACGAAGCCGCATTTGCTTACAATCCATCGACGGTGGCTTGTCGAATAAAATTTGCCTAAAGGCGACATGCTTCGCCGAGAAACAACTGTCTCTGTTACCAGTCCATTTCAACCGTATTACAAAACGCTCCATCACGGGTTAGCGAGGCTGCAGGATGTTTATCCCAGGAGAGGAAGCCGTATTTCCAAGGCTGTAATAGCTTCCATGCATCGATCCATAGCGAAAGCCAAGGCGGCCTCACCACAGACTGACTTCCCGTTGATTCGTCATGCAATGCAAAACAGCCAAGATGGGAGAAGTTCACATGGGGGTGCCCTGTGGATATTGTGGTGATCCTGTTGAAATAAATAGTTACCTATGCAATAGTGACCGGCTAATTTTTCACTTAGAATATATGAGAAATTGTCATTAACTGTATTGTTTTTTCTGCACTGGGCAACTGCAAATTCCTCACCAGGTACGTTGTTATTTCATGAACCATTCGACTTTAATTCCATCCACCACAATCTACTCACTGCCTCCGACATTTTAATCTGAATAGAGACCCCGTCCAGCACCTGTAACTACTGATGACCCTTCTAGTTCGGACGATGTGTTCCGTATTGTGCATCCGCGCAAACGAGTCCAGGCGAAAGTTATACCAGGTTATGTCACGGACGCTATAGACTATGGTAATTTATGCCACACATCTGAAGTTACCAAACGCTTACTTTTAGACATGGACACGCGGCATGAAGAAGACTTCCACCGAGACCGAAAGAAAAGCAACAAGGCTGCAGTGAACCGCTTGGAAAGATGCATATATTGATTTACTTGTAATAAATGGATTCCAACACTTCCATTTCATTATCACCCTCATTTGCGTTGTGACCATAGGTCGTGGCGTTGTGACTATAAAATGCACGTGGGCTAGCTGTCAAGCATAAACGTCAGTGCGTTTAATTATAGACCTGTGAGGTTCGGCGTACTATGTGGTGCATTTAACTTCATAATTTCACCCAATTCATGGCCTCTATACTGCCAACTCAGCTTATGTCGGATTAAAGTGAGTAGCAATTATGACAATTAAACCAAACGAACGAATGCCCACATTATGCCCGATGATCACCTACTACAGTCATGACTACTTGCCCACAGTGTCGCCAAATATCTGGTGTTCCCAGTTCCACATGTGGGTCAGCTGTCATCAACAGTTTGATGGATTATCGAATACAAAATTTACAGAAAAATACTTTAAAACTTATATTGTGAACGTTCTTTATTCTTTCGCCTCGAAAACTCTTTAATCAACCAAAGTCCAAATTTCAGCTACCTCGCCGACGCATTTAATTATCGAAATACTGTAAAATGCAAGCCGGCTGCTTCTGCTTGGGTTGTCCGTTACACTTACGGACCGACTTCCGGAAAATGTGTACACACCAGGGGACGGCGTTCTTCCAAGGTGGAGGTCCCAACACGTCCTGTGAAAGGAAAGACAAGGAAGCAGGCATGAGCCAAAGGTCTAGTAGGCCATGCACACGACTTACACAAACGATAACTAAAACGGCGCTGACAACGCGGCCGAAACCGCTCTTCGTCACTAATTCGAATTCACCTCGTGCGCGCCTGCTGGTTTCGGTCGTACGTTACAATATCGCAGTTCCTAAACTTCTCCGATAAAATGTTCAACACTTTAAAACAAACTTATTCCCTACAACAAAATGGGCGTATTTCACGTTTTCTAAAATATTCTGTTGATTACCATTTAGGTAATACTAAAGCTCACATATTACTGGTCTACACGTGTACGCATTTACTCCCTGCGGATACTCCTCAGCAAACTGTGCTTTTGAAATACCGCACATTATTTGCCTTCGTTCTCAAAAGATTAAAACAAAACAATATCCAGGTACCTATTTTCTGATATTTCAGGAGGTGAAACATGTTGCAAAGTTTCAATAACTTTCGTAGCTAAAAGTATTTTTACCAAAAGATAACAGAGATATTCAAGGTCTACCGATTACACATGCGAAACAGGTCATTCTCTTCTTTAGAAGCGTTGACTGCGTTGGGGTCGATGTCAAACACCTCAGAATAGTGAATCCGTTCCACCACATGGTTGGTAGGCAAGTAAACCGTTGCAATTAGACTGGACTGTACAAAAAACGATTCAGCGTCGGGAGTGGCTTTATTTGTCTAAAAACTGCATGCAGTTGTCATGACATGACACCTGAAGTGGAAGGTGTAAATTGATTAAAGACTCAAAGATGGATACCTCGATCCTAAAGCAGAACCGTGCACTTTGACAGTGCAAGGCGCACCCAATACAGATCAATCTGGTCTGAATGGTTTATGAAATTTGGTTATACATGTCATACTATTCTAATTCCCCAATCCCCAGCGTTTCAGCTTGTATGCTGCAATTATAAAATAAATAGTACCTATATTCAAAGCCTTCACTCTTTTAGTTTTTGTTTGGTTCGTTTTGATGAATACCCAACGTGAAGACCCGCTGGTAAACGATAACGAGGAATGGCTAGCCCATGAATATACGAGTCATGGACACGTAGCACTGAGCGTGACGATAATCGGAAACCATAGAACACAGAAAAAACTTGACCTTCAGCCGAGAATGTGTTTGCTCTTAAACCAAAGACAACAGAGCAAACCTCGCGTGAAACTACTGCTCGTTCAGGCGGTAACTTTCGGGCTTCCAAGCGATCTCTGGAACTTCTAGACGATCGCTGAAGTGTTCTATCCAGCAGCAATTATTACTCGGTCTGTAAGGCTGCTTTCTTAGAACTGTTGAAGCAGCCACGAGGGGGAGAAACGCTTCTGAAACGGAAAAGGCCGCTGTTGGTGGAAGCTTTCGGGAGATCGTTCGACTCACTCAGGCAACTGGTTGTGGGACGTCAGGCGTGAGCAAGGTAAGATAGGGGACCAGTAATTGTCTTATTTATAAGCTGCAGCGGCGTTGAAGACACTGGAATGGCCAGCTACAATAACAGTTCAACTGGCCATCAACGCCATCGGCTGCGCCTTCGGCATGTTCCTTTGCTCAGAGGTCGTTTTACGTTTATCCGCCCTCAGGAGCAGATATCTCACCGGGGTGAGAGTCACTGAAATGCCACAAGCCACCCGGCCCAGATGAACTCCCTCTTGACTTTTTCGTAGATGGAGGTCCAGTCCTAGCTAAAGGGCTGACGGCTCTGCTTAAGAAATCATAAATAAGTGAATTTGTTCCCACTGACCGGGGGTTGGCTAACGGTGTCCCTATCTTCAGAAAGGGCTCCCTTATTTTCTGTGTAATTCACACATGGATTGACTTAATTCCTATTTCGTCAAAGTTGCTTGTAACCATTGTGCTTGGCAGACTGAGTGCTTCAACTCCGCCGCACGTGTAGAAGAACAACAGTTGTCTTCTTGAATATAAAATGGACTCTCAGGTCGGTTGACATTGCTGCATTCTGGGGCAATCTATCGTGGATGGATGTGACTGAGAAACACGTGAACGACCTGCAAACAATCCACTGTCAGACTTTGGGCAAGGTCGGAGCATACGACAGTGTACTAATGACCTTCAGCATCTCAAGTGGCCCACGACAAGGTTGTCCATCTTAACCTATCCAAATCAACTTTGCAGTAGACGAGACCATAGAGCGTGCCCCAACAGACCGCGCATATGATGGCGTGGAACTGCTGCCAGGCCCTCAACCCCGAAATACAGTTCATGCAGACAACGTGGCCCTGAATCTGCGGGCGCTTCCAGGGAGGCCAAAACATCCCAGGCGATAGATGCATCAGATCGTCCGTTTGCTATGGCCTTTGCACCCACTACATTCGAGCTGCTGTTGAATGGTTAGTAAGTTTCTTCGCCTGGCCTCACTCTTGATAGTGAGTAGTCGACAATAATTGAGAATTTTACTTATGTTGGGAGATGTATCAGTACTGGTAGAATGTCTGATGAGATCACAAACCGCATAACAAAGGCCCGAATGGCTTTTACTAAATTAGGCCATCTGAGGAGTGGGCAGGAAGTCAATCTTCGTGTGAAAAATGGACGAGAGTGTACAATGTCACCGTATGGGCGGCCATATTGCACATCGCTGAAATTTGGTCGTACTCTGCGGAGGATGTTCATAGATTGTCCGTTTTCAATCACTTGTGTCCCCGAAGCATTAGCAACGTATGATGAGAGTACTACGTCAGAATTGGCGAAGACCCCGGCGTATCTTCGGAAAAGAGAAATTCTGCCGAGCCCTTGTATTGAATCGTTTACTAATGATTCAACTTCACAACGAGTTACGCGTAATCCGCTAATCCAAAAATGTCTTACTCAGTATTTAGCGACAGAGAAGGTAATCTACCTTCGAAACGGTTATTGAGAAGGCACTCGTGAAAGCTGGATTTGATATGGTACTAATCCAATCGATATACATGAAAATTAAATATCTCACTTCGAATGTGAAAAATCCTCACAAGTTAAACAAAGAATGTGCCAGTACAACAACTCCGACAACTAGGCACCGCTCAGTGATGGGGGACGATAGAACGGAAGTGAGTTCGCTCAAACAAATGGTCATTGGTTGGGTCGGAACGAATGATTGTTTAC
>LUCH01004784.1:37819-52360 GCA_013368495.1 Paragonimus heterotremus
AATTACTGTTGGCAGGCATTAGTCACGAGGTACCTCTCCAGTCTTCCAGATCGTCTAGAGGAGTTTCGTCAGTTCTGATATCAACCTCTTCTCAGCATCCTTGAAAATGGAAGGAGAGAGGAGGTCTGCTGCAGGAGCGTTGTTACGCTTCAATATCCTGAGCGCCAAGGTCACTTGCTTCTGACAAAGGGCCGTCTAAAACGCAATAACTGACTAATCGGATCCCGTCGTTCACATGATTTGGTTGAAGCCAGCTGAACTGCTCTTCAAAATGTTCAGCCCACCTGTCAAATCGGCGCGATTGATTGGTGATGAGTGAACCGTCCTTCTCACATATGATCTCACTTACACCGACTCGACGACCAGTACAACCACGAATCAGAGGAAAAAGATTTGTGCTATTCCCAGACAAAAAGGATCGTTCCATCTCTTTCTACATGTCCTATAATGCTACCTTGAAATGGCGGCCGGACTTATGCGCCATTTTGCTCCGACGGGCTATGCTGACTAGGACTTCAGTCCTTCCAGCTGCAGCCTTAAAAGACAGGAGCAGTTACACTCATAGTATTGTATGTCGTACGACTGACCGCGTAGGAGTGTTTAGGTAGCGAAGCACAATCCTATGGGCATACAGTAGAACTATTTTTATGGTTGCGGCACTGCTGTCTTCCATGTAAGGAAGAGGGAGGTTAAAAAAGGTACTGTCAAACACAGACCTATCCGATCGCCCAACGGTTGTTCGTGACCGCTGGCGTATTATCTAATACGGTCGAAAATCATCCGGTATCAACCAAAGTTCTGATGTAGGTACGAATAAGTTCACTGTGCGCAGCAGTGGTCAAAATTAGACACTAATATCCTACTCGCGGGGCCCTCGGGCTAGGCAAGCCCCTCATTGCCAAGTGACTCTTGAGTCACTGGCTCCGGATAGGAGCCTCCATGAAAATTCGACCCCTTTGTCTCGCAGGTCAGACTTTTGAGTCAGAGACTCGGGGTGGGGTTCCTTAAGTCCTCTTCCTTCCGCGGCATGAACGACTGGGAAGTGTCAGGAGTAACTGTCACCAAAGGCAGCCAAATTAATCGTGAGGGTCTGAGCGTGCATCACAGCGTTCCTTGGTTACTAGACGTAACACCTCTTTTGAATAATGACCATAGCTTGCTGAAGGTGATTTGGTGTCTCGGTTCCAATAAACAAACGGTAATACGCAGGGCGGTTTTTTTGTTTGATTTTTTAAGTTTTTTTATACGTTTTTACGACCGTCGATACTCGACTCACAACGTGAAAGACAATTTACGTGCACACACTGATGTGGATGCCATCTCAACTCTATGGCCAACAAACCTGAAAGGCCAAGTCGGTGCAAATAACCAAAAGGTCGTTAGACTTCGATTGTCAATCGACTGTCGGATACACCTGAAATCCCTTCCAGCAAAATCCAAACAATTAAGTGATGAGGGTGTGTTTGACTAAATTATTGTATGATGTCCTACTTGAATCCGCAGGTGCCATATTCTTTTACGTTGTCTTAGCTTCACGTTGAGACAACTTTTCACCACTGTTGAAAAGCCGTAGCAGTAGCTTATCTTTTGAAATGCTCACACCCTATCTATTTTGCAGCTTATGGTGTCCAGTAAGGGAATTCGTGCTTAATGCTTACTGGCAGTCATTTTTAATTACAAAATTGTTTCAGACTATCAAACGACGACTTTAAAGCTATCGTCATTGCCCCCGTTTTTTCCTTTGAACTTGCAATCCACTCAGCACAGTTTATTTTCTGGTCAACGCAAAAACATGAGCTTTCTTCTTTTTCTTCAATCATGTAACCTCACTTAAGGATAACTCGTTATGTACGTATGTCTATGTTCCCAAGGGTGACCGTTAGCATTCCGGTCAAATACAGAGTAACTTTTGTCGGAACTTAGTCCGAGTTCTACTCCGCACTGATAGTGCCATCAAAGTCACTAGTGTTCGGTTCATACAACCACGCCGGACCTTTCATATATAAATGCAGCATAATAATGAACTCAATGAATTGATCTGGACAACCAAACCTACCGTGCACCACCCACAATGCCTCACAGCTCACGGAATCAAACGACTTGCTAGGCTCTCTCAAGAGAGCATCCAGCCGTTTGTTACGTTTGCGACATTAACTATGTCTGGGTGTACGCATACATACATGTTTATCTGTGATCGCATGGACTACATTTCTGATCCTGATGAAAGGACTGCTTCCATCGTTGCATACAGTTTTCTTTAAATGTAACGTTCTGCCTATGTCAACCGTGGTCTATTTTTTTAAGCATAACCCACGAAAACAATGGCAACAGTTCGAGTAATTTACCGCTTTATGAATGAATGTATCATTCTGTTTACAGACTATTATTGAATGCTTGAAGTATGCTACAACGGGCGACCTTCCACCTGGTTCGAAGACTGGTTGCTCATTTATACATGACCCTCGTGTAAGTTATCGTTCATATCCGTTGTAACCACACACGTGGATTACGCTTCGTATAACCCAAAACCACCAATTAAAGCCTGCTAAATTCACCAGAGTAACGATAGTTACAAAAATAATCCAACCAGAGACAGTGGACATAAAAATGTTTAATGCATGTGTGATAGCGAAAAATAGTGCTTAGACTCAGATAGACCACTCAAAGCGGTTAGCATGAGGACATTTCGGTTTGTCGAATATTAAATCTACTTGACGTGAACTTGTTGGTTTTTGGTTTTGAAAAGCGTGATCATTCTGTGTGTCATTAGTTTCTTTTCCGTTGTGTCTACCTATAGTACCATTGTCCGGCTTTTTTGTCATCTTTCTGTATGATTGACTTGAGGTGTATTACTGGTAAACTTGTCCTCTAACTCTATGTTCAAAGTACTAAACCCGAGTGAATCATGCCGTGGAGCTTGTGGGTGGGGACCAGTGTACCACAAGTTGCCTAAGCTGTTTAACTTGATATGCCCTCTTTCTTTCAGAGCTCAAGGTCATTTCCTTGCGTGTATGGGATGTAAGCAGAAGTGCTATTAACGTTAATGCATCCCGCACAACGCTGTCTTTCAAAACCGATTGTTTTGACTGTTACTTCTGTGATTGTTCTTCATGTGGTATTGTCCCACACTTTTAGAAGTAACGGATGGGATCGTTTGACCTAGAACGAAAAGGCGAACGAGTTGGCAGGCATAATTCTAGTCGCACAAACTCGTGACCTATTTCGTACTCTGCTTTGCGAAGATCACTGGTTATTGAATTGACGTTACTGTCAAGTATTGCGAGCCCAGACTATTCAGCTTGAACACTGTACTAACTAGCATTTCGAAATCATTAGCGTGTGGAACGTTCTCAGCTATCATATCTCATAAAGTACACCACACGCACTTGAGAGCAACCGTCCAACGTCTTGTTCTGTGTAATACTGCAAATTACTTAAGACCTGTTATTCACAACACTCGTGGACAACTCAGGGGTGATGGTTGTGAAACTGGCAGCAAATATTTGGTACGATATCGTGCTCTAATATACAAAATGTTTACTTGTGCTCGGACCAAAATAGTCACTGACATGATGCAGATTACTTATGTATCATCACCGTAACTGGATTGAACATGGTCAGTTTGGTAACCTGAAGGTTCAGTTCTAATTATTCTGTTCTTGTTGGACCTGCCAGATGGTTAGCGGACTGTTGTATTGACAACTAACACTTATAATTACCGTGTTAACTTTCCGACAGAGTTGTGGATCGACGTTGTTGTCTCGCTTCTGTTTACCGATCATTCTAAAAGGGTTCGCAATGCGTCTTTATCCCTTTGACTATTAAATTGCCTCGTCAGTACAGTATTTTTATCCGCTGAAGTGAATTTAAAATGTAATCTTTACTTATTATACTTATATTCATTAGTAATACAATTTATACTTCCGCACTGCACTTTCGTGACCTCAGTAAATAATCCACGTAAGCGCAACACCCGAAAATATACGACCGCCTGTAATTTGCCGGCTACCGTATTTTGCTACGACGTTCCGAGTTCTAAGCAATGAGTTCCAGACTTTATTCCCACTATCATTGATTAATTATCGATAGTGCAAGCTAGTTGGACGGTTCTCTAGTCATCTTCATGCTGTGTTGTTTCCCGACGGTCCCAGCCTTGTTGTGGCTCGTCATCAACTCAGCACCTGCAGTCGCTTAAAATCCTATATGCCAGGTTGAAAAACCCAATCGTTTCTCGTGACCGATATCAATAACCGAAACAATGTGGTTAAGGTTCTCAGGCCGATCAGCTTTCGTGAGTTGCTTTCAGCTGTTTTTATGCTTAACTTTTCGCCCTCAGACTGCATAGTCCGGTCGATTACTTCATGATGTTACTTCTATCACATTTAGGTTTTCTTATTTTTAAAGATCCGTTTACTTCGAGCACCAGTGAAGAATACTAAGAAAAACTATTTGACTGAGCGTGCCATTCTCGATGGTTGCGCTCGACTGAGTGATAAACCGTTGAAATCCATATAACTTATGTTACGACCTTTCCTGAGTCCACCGCCGATAGCATACTAATTCACGGAAGTTTTGCTTGACAAATTGGCTTCAAACAAATGAAACTCCTATCCAGTTGCATACGTTAATGAGCTGTTGACGCGACGAAATGAATGAGCAAGGGATCTTTCGTTGACCATACTGTTCTATTCTGTTTTACTTGGTGGACTCATGATGTCCTTTTAGAAGCGACTCAATCATGATCAATCTGGGCTGTGGCTGAGTTTGAACTTGAGACAGAAACGGCGTGCCCAGTCTCGGCGATCGTTCTATCAGCCGAGCTACGGAGCCACACCGGGAGTTCGGAAGTTTCACATTTGAACCCAGTCACCATCCAGTCCCATCCTATCATGGAATCTACCCGACAGGATTTTCTAATCAGTTCGCGATGAAATCCACCAACGCCACTGCTGTGCTTTGCCCGTCGGGTCTCTAGATTAGCTAATTTGCTAGAACATTTATTAGTAGTACATAGTGTCCTGCCTAGTCATTAACATGTAGGACTACAACCGTGACACCTAAGGTTGAGCCACAACCTCCTCGTCATGCTTAATTGGTCGCTCGGTATATGGTGAACATGTGCTAACGGGCGTAGCTCAGTTGCAGCAGATGCGTATCAGGATATACGCGAAATTTGTTTCTGACTATCAATCAATGTACCTCAGTATCAAATGATAATGAGGCCAGACTTCTGCAGCACAGAATGTTGTCATGCCGCCAGAGGGGCTGTTCAACCTTGTACAACCAACGACTTTCAAGGTTATTGTATTCCTTTCCTGCGTGCCGTCCGGCTTTTTTTTTACCACCGATCTGCCTCAATCAACTAGTCTCAATTTTGTTTCTACTTCTGATCTGTCATTAGGTGTTCCAATCAATGTGCAATCTTTTTTCGTCAATTGTTATAAACGTATAGTTCTATGTCTGTGAATCAGTAATTCGTGGATTCATAGTTTCTTTCATAGTAGGTAGCTATCATTCACTTATTCCCATTATGTAGGTGGCACGCGAAACAGAAGTAAAAGCAAAGGTCACTCTACAAATCCGTGATGTTCAGGGTCAGCCAATGGTAATTTCTCGAGCTCTTGTAGCCACGCAACGCGACAAGGTAAGTAGTGGACTTCACACGCTAACAAATTTTACAGCAGTTAGTGTACATGTTTTCGAATGTTTGTGTGTACACGTGAATGTACAGTCTGTTTTACGATAACCTGTTTATATGCTATTTCACTGGTGCAATACTGACGTTGTTTCGAACATATATTCAGCTTATTGGCCTCTTTGTACTGAACTGCAGTTTTCTGTGTGTTCTTCTTTTATGTATCTAGTGCTTTTGTTGGTCAATCATAATCTTATGTACTCTCCCCTATCTCTTCTTCCCTTGATTTCATTTTTAGCTTTACGACTGAAGTAACTTAATTCATACATTATTTTCCGCTTTGTAATTTTAAGAACAAACAAGGCACTTTGAAAACACTGGATGGTTCCATCAAACGACAACTACCTGATGGTCGGCATACAAGCATTAGCTCAAAATGTGCTGAACTGGATAATGAGGTAAGCAATTTTTATCCGCACTGTTCTGTTCACTGTTAAATTTAAACTACACTAAATTTAGGCTGTTCATTTGGGTTGTACTACGTCTTGTGTCCACTGTCGCCTATCCCATCGTAATTTTGATCTGATTTCTGTCCAGCTGACTTGCTACATCCACATGTATACATTTTACTCCAGTGTAATTAAAAAATCGCGTACTAGCAGTTATATGTTTGAGCGAAGAAGTGGTTACAGCTGGGTGTGCAACGAAATTAAAGTTTACGAAGACGTAAAACTCACCAATGTGAATATTGGTCTGAAAAATACATCCTGGGTGTACTGACTGTTGTCGCAATCGTACCGAAATACTCAAATCACTCTGCTAACTTTCATAACACCTGTGAAGGCTTCTTCAAATAGATAGTTGCACTCCCGTGCACCTAGGAAGTTTGTGGTTGGTTGCAAGATTGTTCGAATCAGGTTAATTGGTGCGCTATACACCATAAAGAGTCTATCTGCAACGTTTGTACAACGATGACTGAAGAGAACTGGACAGGTTAGCACACTAGTTCATCGAACGATATCTTCGCAACTGAAACTTGATTGGCCAATCGCAGTTTGTTGGAAACGGCTGGATTATTGCAGGTTTGCGTACATACGAAGAACAATAAGGTTTGTTTTGTTAAATATTTAAAAAACTCGGGGGTTGCACGGAAAGTTTGTAAAAATATATGATATGATTTTCAAGTCACTAGAAAGCCTGAGATAACTGAAGCTCATTTGCCTGGTTTGCAAAGGTTTGTGAATCGTTTAAAGACCCAACTGTCTCGTTCGTTTTTACCAGTGTACCTTTAGAAACTCACAATTATCTTTCCGGTTTGGTCGCTAAGCGAGACACAAAGTTCTTTTCATTCTCCTGCTGGTTGATTCCTCGTTGTCTCATCCCAGTATGTTGGAACAGTATCGGTTTAAATGTTACCGAGTCGGAATACGAGTGTTGTGTTCGCAACGATTTAATAGGCATATATACTGCATCTTGTGCTCCATGCAAGTAAACTTTCTATCACTACAAAAACGTTAGAGAGTGAAAATCTGTCTGTCTCTGTCTGCTCTGTCTCAACAGAATCGAACGCGGTTGGTCAAATAGCTTGGGACAAACCGGCTGTTGTGTGTCGTTTATTCCATTCATTCGAACTTCAGCTTGACGAACTATACCAAGTGCTGAGGGATTTCCTATTACATTTATTTCAGTTGTCTTATTCCTCTTAGTCCGTTTGCTTTTTTCAAAATTAAAATATCGTTCGGGTTTGTGTGTGCCTTGACAACATACTTCATTTAGTGACGGTAGTAAGGTCATGAGGAAGCTCTCTCTCTAGTGCACACTTATGTTAGGCGTGTAAGCTGGCTACGGAAAATGAGTAGTTACAGGTCGCGGGTGTCCGATACATGCCATGTTGCGTGATAACAACTACGTTTGTGCTGTTAAGTAGGCACTGTTCCATACTATACTAAAATGCGTCAGCAAGCTCAGACGAACATTATCCTTTGTATTTCAGAAGTCGGAAACGAAGTATGCCAGCCTTTAGTCGTAAGCTTATCTCTTGCGTCTGGCTTACCTAAACCGCACCGTAAAGCAGAAATATAAGCGTTGTACTAAGATGCTTAAGATGTGATCAATCTTGTTAAACCAATTCAAGAAATGTGAGCCTATTAACATATCGAATTCGTATGCTCAGAGATGTGTTGCCGCACCTCATTATCGCTGACGTCTTAGGCCCGCCATACACCTAGGGTAACCTCAGAAAGAATGATCCTTTTTGATGACAAAGTTTGTGACAGAATTCCTTCCATAATATGTTTGGTGTAAAATGGTCGATTTGCTTATTAGGGCGCCTCCTCCGTCTTTAATGTGGAGTTATGAGAGGTAATATGGGTCCAGGACCGATGTAACATGCAGGCCGACCGTTTACACTGATTGTCCGTTACATTTGCGGACCAACTGTGGGGCAACGTAGAGACACCGGTGGACAGCGCTCTTCCGAAGCATGGGTTCCAACAACAGTCCTGTAAAAGGAAACAACAAGAAACAAGCATGAGCCAAAGGCCCAGTAAACCATGCACATTACTTACACAAATGAAAACTAAAACGGTGTCAACAACACAGCAGCACGCCCTGTCACGCTAGTTAACTTCAACCCGTGCGCCCTTGCTGGTCTCGATTGCACGTTACACTGACTGTTTCGCTTGCCAGCTCTCCCGGGACATCACTTCAGAAGGTAAAAAAGAGCTGGCTGGTCAGTGACTCATTCTGGGGACAGCATTGCTTTACGACTTGTCGGCTGATCTGCTATTCGGTTGAGTTGACCCATCGGGTCGACGGTCATTGCAAGTTGCCTCAAGATTCTTCGTTTGTTCCGCAGACACTTTTATTGGCGTCCTGCTTTTTGTCGTTGGTTGGTGAAGTGATTTGAAGTAGCTTTCGAGAGTTATTAGTGGTGACCAATGCTTGAATTATAATGATGCTTTGTTTCTACCGGACTTCCAGATTTCGTTGCAATAAACTGGCGGATTTCATTTTTTGCCATTTGGAATGCTCCGGCGTGTGTCTGTAAACATGATTGATTTTTCTGTGATCCTGTGGTTAACTAGAAAAAGGTTTCACCACCTGCTTCGGTACGTATATCAACTTCCTCTTATTGCAGATGCACCCTGAATCTGTTTGTTCACTGTAGTGCTTTTATCTGTTGTCATGACTTAAGCAGTAACTATGACCGATTACCAGTTGTCCGTTATTGTTTTCTCGTTAGACGGACTTCAAGCAATGCAGTTCGCTTCATTCTAATGCCAGACATACCTAGCAGCTTCTCTTGACCTGTGGTATTCAGTAGCTGTACTGGTTTTCTGATACGGCTGTATTTTGTTGACACGAACACTTCCGTCAGTTTGTATTTTGTAAACGATAGTATATCTTTTAATACAGCCAGGAATAATGTGTCTATCCCATCGTGTGAATACTGTTTCACTTGCTGTCAGAATTTCTGTAAAGAGCCGACGATTACTTTGAGGTATGTGGACTTTGAATCTTTACGGTACAACGTTGCCCATTTTCCAGTTCTTTGCACGCCTTTTTATTTTTTAATCGCTCGGATTATACCTTTATAACAGTCATTTTAAAACTTGAAGTCAAATATCATGTACATTAATCGAACCTCCATTCTGACCTTTTTTGTTTACAGATGGTCACAAGTTTGGGAGTATCTAAGGCAGTTTTGGAGAACGTGATATTTTGCCATCAAGAAGATTCTAATTGGTATGTCCCTTTTCATGCACTCAGTAAGAATACTTGATCGTACGGTTTTCTTTTTTGGTATTGCACGCTGTGTTTGTTGATTTATGCCAGCTTGGTGACGATATTCTCGCCCTTACTTCAGAACACGGACCAAACTTTGTTCAGACCTGATTTTCTGTATGGAATCAAGTAATTCAGCTTACCCATCACACTCAGTTCGATATGTCCCTTAGCAGTCCTAATTTCAACAAACAGATGAATTTCCATGTAGCACTTGTTTACTCTTTTCTGGCCCATTTGTTTAGCAAACTTCATTGAAAGCAGGCTGTCAGTTGATACTAGAACATACAGCAGTTCCGTAACGGCATGGAAGTGCACTTCTACAGGACCATGTCGAATTTTATTTCTTAAATATCTGTCTTTACTATCATCGTGATTATTTTCTTAATATCGAAAACCCGTCTAGTGATGCAATCACCTTCGCGACATTATAGTTCTTAATGTATTTCCTGTATCACTGGAGGTGTGCGTTTTATCGAGTGGGTTCATATCCATCTTTAATCATGTTCATGTTTACTTACGTCTTCCATCTACGGGTAAATCTGAATCCCGTCAACTCGCATCAGGAAACCCGTTGCTGCCCATCAATTAGGCGTCAAGAAATTACATCACCGATCCGAGCAGTAACTTCTACTTGTAGGCTTGCTGTGTTCACGAAACCCATCGCGAAGATACATCAAATACGGTGCAAGTAGATACGCCAAGTTTTCTGCTAACCTGCTTTCCTTCACTTCATCTTCCCTTGATTATCAGTACTCTCTTTTTCCATCTTTCTAACGCACTCATCATAATCTGCTCGGTGTTTGCACATTGTGTATTGTTGTTACCTTCACTAGCTCTCTACTTATCTTAAAGGACTGGTAACTTCTGTTTCGGAGATATGACAGGGTAGCCAGTTTTGACTTCTTTCGAGTTTCATTTGATTACAAGAAACGTTCTAGCCTCAGCTTGTTCTGACTTTCCTTGATGTACTGAACACAAGAAGTTTCGGCCTTGTAAAACAGGGAAGTTTTATGGCTCTTGAAGAACGAACTCAATCACAACTTGTTTCCTCTGTTTAATCACAGAATCAGTCAAGCAGAGTTGAAGCAATTAGCGCTTATATGCGGCTGATGTTTTCTTAGGGATGATGTAACATTATTTAGACTCTTTTTTCAAGATTGTGACAATTTAACTCGAACTCGTTAAGAACAGATTTCATTCATCCTGTCAAATAATATCAGATATCCTACTCAACATGATATGGTATATAACCTGCAAGAAGAGCTACACAATGGCTACCACTGTATCAGAATCCGATTAGAGCCTTAGGAAGCATTCGTGTTTACTTCCATTGTTGAGTAGATCTTGCCAGTCAATCACGGTCACGTGAGCGGATTGTATGTACCGCGCGCACATACCTGCTATTTTTGTGCAGCGAGCCGCGAATTCCACCTCGTTGCAGACTAAACGCCGATTGGTTACATTTTTTATTCACGCCTATCCTCTTCCTTTTATCAAACAAAGCAACCTGTTAAAGATAATTAATTGTTGTTCAACTATCTCATGCCTTACTGTGAAATTTCGATATATCCATATCACTCTTCAGTGAGTCACTGTGACTGAAATTTTGAGCAGGCGAAAAACACGTTAATTCAGTTTGACGGATATTTGAACATCTGAAAGCGTGCACTTCCTAGAATTGCAGTTTGAAACTTCCACCCAATTATCACACTGGTGGCTGGAGAAAATTCTTTTGGGCAGGAACATGATTTGGATTACACTTAAAACGAACAGCAGTTTTTCTTTGCCAAGACAAGTGACTGCCTGTGCGTTTAAATAAGTGTTGACAATGTGTATACTATGTGTGGAAAAACATCAGTTTTATAATTTGAAGTTAACCAGAAAATCCGTCAATCATTCCATGTCACTTTGGAAATACATTAATTACAACTATGGATGTGTCTTTACGGATCTGGCAAAAAATACCCGCCGAAAGTAGTTTACACTACAATCTTCCATAAAAACTGCTTGTCCGCCTGCCAACTATTTCTTGCAATTATCTATTAGTCTTTAATTCATTCGTTTCGAAACACGTCTTCTGTAAGATCTGTTGGTCAGACGGTTCGCACGCCGCATATATCCCCTGCACATACATTACTCTTAGTTAGGTACGACGCTTTCATCAAGCATGTCTGCTGTCACTTTACCTCAGTCTCCTTGAAGATGCTTTGGCCTTTTAAATACTTTAACAGGGTAAGGCGATGGTGCATGTGTGACTTGAAGACAGAGTAAAAATATTTTTATGGACAGACTGGTTATTGGTACATACGTGACCAGCTCAATGCTTTCTTGCTAAGGAAATGCCGGTACATCAAATGACTTTCATCCACACGCTGCTCTGAACAGAATACTATAGCAGGTGGCCCCTAATGTGATAGGATCGGCTTGAAAACAACTCGAATTGTTGTTACATGAACTTGTCACGAACTCATACATGCGACCAACTGCGTATTTTATGCATAGATAAAGACGATATTAATTTTTTCTGCAAATAAAAAGTCTGCTGTATCTGGTACTTAATGAACCCGATGTTGAAAAATGGGTAGTTGTTCCAATCGTTTTTCCCAACCTCCATGTGCATGTGGTCGAGTAACACTTTTGCATCCGTGTTAGCTCAGCGCTTTAGGTTCGGAACTTGTGGCTGGGTGCATTCGAGTTGCTCATGTTTAACCTGTAAACTGTGCTTGTTTGCTAAATTGTGTTCAGTTATGTTTTTACTACTACGTAGTAAGGGATTCTGGTCATTGCATTTCGAATGTCACTTCCAGTTGATCAGAGTTTTGTGTTCCCAAAAGCTTTTCAGTCAGGTCATTTTGAACGGAAATAGTAAACTCCAGTTTCACTCTTGTTAAAGTTGGCCAATAATGCAAATCCTTCTCAGGACCGGAATTTGAACACGTTTTCACAGGGCAAATGTGTTGACCGTTGCACCATTAGCTCCTTATTAGGTACGGCCGAGTTACCATGTACCCGACCTCCTCTAATCACTAACTGCACGGTTTTCCATCCTTTTCAACTTCTGTTCTGTATGTTTCAAAGGATTTCTCTAATCTTCTAACAGGCGCTGTCATTTCCCTTTTGTGTGCTACATTCCCCACATCATCTGTGTCTTTTACGCAGGCCACTGCAAGAAGCAAAGGTAGTCAAACAACGCTTTGACGATCTGTTTGCCTCGTCCCGTTACGTGAAAGCTCTTGACGCAATTCGCAAATGCAAACAGGAAAAGGTATCTCTCAGTTACGGTCACTTTGACCATGTTTCCTCGTGATGAAAATTTTCCTTCCATAAACTATGAAAGATGTCAACAATTGGCACTTGAATACGTTCGATTGAGTTCGGGTTGTTTCAGTTAATATTTTCCAGATTACATGTTAGTCATGTTGTAGCCAAAATGACTTGTGATTCGTGGCTGAGTTGCCTGTTGTTTACAACCGCATTATGCCCACTTATGCAAATATCAGAAAATCTTGTGTGTTGCGAATTTTTCAATTTTGTTCAAATCAGAAACCACAACATTTGTGAAATGGTGTACGGGTACTTGCTTTCATTTGTCGTATAAATATAGTTAGGCCGATTCCCAGGATCGGAGAAGGACTGTCATGCAAGAGTGTAAGTTACATACAGAATAACGTGTGTGCGTCATTGCATGGGAACGTGGTACTCGAAACCATAATATTAAGTCACTCTGCTATCTACCCATCGAAAACGTGCGTTCACAACGGTGTTGGAGCGAGATAACGTAACAAATTGATTACACGTTCGATGAGAAAAGTGAGAGAGAACAAACTGTTTAGGTTTTATTGGCAATTGTTCATGAGATTGGTTAGCATTTACCTGTTGAGTATAAAGAAATCCCAACCAATAGAAAAGTACACATTTTGCGCTTAGAGGCATCCGAGAAAAAAAAACTGAAGTTAACGGTTGATGAGTTTCTGATTAAGAAGTTCGTTAGTTGTATGCAGTGTAAGTTGGGTGAGAATAGGTGTGATTTGTTAACAGGCTGTAACTTCTTTAGAATTCATAAACAACACTGAAGAGATTTCGAGGAACCCATCCTGTAGATTTATTGTATTTGGTAAGGAGCCTAGCTAGTGCAACGACGATGTACAATAACCAATAGCCGCCGCTACTCGAAATGGTTGGGCAAATTCGGAAATGTGTACGTGGCTTTTGAACGCCATGCAAAATAACACGATCCCGGAAAAAGCTTGTTGATATGAAGACACCAGGACATTCAACCACAGAACATGTTAAAGCGAATTGAAAATCACTATATCCGAATTAGTAGTGTCCTACGTTTACGATTTACGTTAAAAAGCATTCAATTTCGTTCACGAAGTCTTGCCGACAACAAAAGGAAGAAATCTGTTTTTGAAATAGGTTGCTAGAGTCTGTTGTTTTTCCAACCTTTCCATATATATCCATCAGTATATTCCTATAAAAAATTTCACCACACTTCATTAAAATCCCCACGACTCTGCATGATCCACACAATTACGTTAACTAACCTGGTACACAAATTGAGGATGGCTTAAATTGATAATTTGATAAGTATCTCATTACGCTTATGTGTTTTTAACCGACATCGGTTTTCCTGCAGGATAGCAATATCAGAATTTACAAAACAGAGCTAAAACACTTGGGCAAAAGTCGCGAAGAGGCTAACAAAGTGAGTGTATTTCAATGACTGCTTATGCTTATTCTACTACACATTTCCGTTTGTTTTTGCGCACTCATATGTATGTTTATCTATGTTTCTTAGTTACGCAATGAACGTCAAGATTTGCAACAGTCGATTGAAAATGAACAAAGAACGTTGGCCAGTGTACAGCAGAAACTTGACCCCATTGTGGTAAGCTACTGAGACAATTACATATCGTTGTCATCCGTTACTTTTACCTCTCCTTGTTGAAGTCTCTGTCTCTACCACTTCTCTATGCAGGAGCGCTTGAACCTCTACAAACAGAAATATGCTGAACTTGTTCAAATTCAGTCTGAAATAAGTGAGTTTTTATAGTCATTGGTCGTATATATATATATATATATATATATATATATATATATATATATATATATAT
>LUCH01004785.1:0-12585 GCA_013368495.1 Paragonimus heterotremus
TAACCATCCAGGACAGGCTCGACAGTCACAACCCAAGACATTCGGTACAGTTACATAGAGACAATACTGCATAGACAAACCAATCACATATAGAGAATCAGATCAGGCAAAAAAAGAAAATAACAAATCGAATCGAAACGCAACAGACTGACACCATACACAACGAACACTTCACAACGGACGCATCTGCTTTTTGTCTGGCTGCTCCCCTTTGTCCAATCTGACAAGGTTGAACCTGTAACGACCGAGGTCGCAGTCAGCACAGCCCTCCGGATCACAACAGCACACAAGCCTGACCACCACGCCAAAGTAGCAGAAAAGGTCAACAGAAAAGGATAGACACACACACACGTATTATCATGTGCACGGTTTGGCACCGCCACTAGTCACAAACGTTACCAAATAAAAGACTACCAGGTTCTATTGCACAGATAAATGGATTGAGAACAACACAACGTTATGAGCAAGTTGTAATACTCTACATTTCAACCACCTCGGATGGCCTTCCTCAGAAGTGTTGTAATCGAAATCACACTAACAAAGGAACAGAGGTCACATGGGATTTGCTGTGGTTATGTCATTCTGCGCCGTAACTGAATTGGTTGGTCGAATCGTTTGCCCACTAGGTAAGGGTAAGACTGATGTAGATAAGATTCGTCTGTGTCTAGTGTTGTTTATCTATCCACGCCACACTGCTATCATTGCGGCTAACACAAGCGTGTTGTGTGTATATGATTAGAGCTTCAGCGCAGCAGCGCTCTTCGTGGGAAGGCAGACGTCTGTGAACCACTCGTGCTTGATCAAAACATACGTTGGAATTCTCTGTCAGTGCATGTAATGCGATGGTCGAATCCTTTTCTAGCTTCTGAAGTTGATATGCGTCCTTAGGAGGAAACCTCGTGTGCCTCTTGTGTTCGGCAACACGTACTTTCGGTCGTCTGCTTGTCTCTCCTATGTAATTGGCATTGCAATCACCGCCCATAGAAACTGGGTCTTTAGGATGAATCACCAGTCGTTCTAAGATATTATCTAACCGAAATACGGTTCGTACATCGTACTCAGACAGGATGGAGCGAATTTTTTCAGATGTTTGTTTACGATACGATATTTGCACAGTAAACTTGAAAGTTCTGATCGTTTTGGTCTCCTTCTTAGTTGACATGCGCATAATTGTGTTCTCAACAAACGCGTTTGGATATTGATTGGCGGATAGCATTTGTTTAATTCGAGAAATTTCTGTTGTTTTGGAGAGTTCAGCGGTACAAATCTTAGTAGCTCTATTGACGAGTGATTTGATGACTGTTCTGTTCATGCCGATTGGATGCAACCAGTTGGAGTTGATATATCGACCAGAATGGGTTGGTTTTCGGTACACAGAAACCTGGAATCTCTGATGCTCATCAACTTTCACTTGGCAGTCTAGAAAACTATGTGAACGTTCATCGGTTGCAGTTTCCAATGTGAATACAATACCATTGCATTTTGAGTTAAGAAACTGTAAGAATTGGTCGCGAGCGCTCCGTTTCATGATTACGAATGTATCATCTACATATAGCCACCAAATTCGTGGATGGCAAATAAATTCACTCACCGCTTGTGTTTCCAGGTATCCCAGGAAGAGATCGGCTACTACAGGTGCAACAGAGGAACCCATAGCTACACCATCGGTTTGCTTGTATAATTTTTTGTTGAACATGAACAAGGTTGAGTACAGACAAAGTTTGCGACCAGATACAACTTTGGAAGGCGACAAATTAGTACATGCGTCCACAGAGTCATCACGTTCTAATAACTCTTTAACAACATCAATGGTGAGTTTTACTGGTACACTAGTGTAAAGAGAAATAACATTAAAACTAAGAAAAGTTTCATCGTTACACAATGTCACATGTTCGGGTTTGTCAACAAAATTGAAAGAATCTTTAACGTTGTCTACCAACTTGTTTTGCAACGGTTTGATAATGCGGCTGATGAACTTGGCCAGTTTGTAAGTTGGACTGGTGATGTAGTCAACAATAGGTCTTATGGGTATTCCTGTTTTATGCACTTTTGGAAGGCCATAGAAACGCGAAGGACGGTTACTCTTCGGATTGAGCATGAACCAGGTAGACTGCCCAAGTTTTTCTTTGATGCTTCAGAGGAACTTGCTGGTCTGTGCTTTGATTTTATTCAGTAGTGCGTTGGTCTTCTGTTCACCGATCTCTTTATATGGTCCAGTAGCTTAAGTGCTCTAACGCTTTGTTCTGGTAATCTTCTTGATTAAGAATCACTATTATGTTGCCTTTATCGGCCTTAGTAACGTGAATCGAATGATCCTTCTTGATTAAATCAAGAGCGTTCTGTTCTGCAATGGTTAAGTTTGAGACAGCTGGCTGTTGTCGTTCTAAAACGCTGAATCGTGCTTCATCTGCAACATCTGTAGCCAGCTTGCTTAGTTCAGCTTCAGTTTTGGGAATTATATCCATTGGTTCAAGTTGCTTCCGTTGGATGCTGAAATTGAGTCCTTTTTTAAGCAGACTTATCCCATCCATACTGAGTGGTCGTGATGAGAAATTCGTAATCACGTTTTCTGAGAGACGCTGCGTTAATGATTGTGGGTCGGAAGGAACGTGATTTAGTCTTCCGAAAAGCTTGTCAAACTTTCTTTTTTGACGTTCACTTGCTTTCCCGAAAAACTTTAATTCACGCTGATTAATCAGTTCCATGACAGAGGTCCGAATATCGTGGGGTAATACATGATGAATGAGCCCATCTAAATTGTCACGACGAAAACGTATACATTCCAGGTGGTAGGTAGTCCTGTGTACGCGTTGCCTTAAAAATATACGTGAGGCTGTCAGTGCTGCACATTTTGAACGGACGCTGTCATCCGGCGGTTTGATTAGCAAAGAAGGTGGAACTACTTTTGCGGAAATACAACGAACATTAAACACACGGTGATTGACCCAGTTAGCATGCCTCTTTGCCAAAGTGATTTGATTATTAATCAGTTGTAAGATATCCGCACCAAATTTTGTACGAATGAAGTCAAACAGTTCGGGCGTCTTGTTTAACATGTTATTGATAAATGGATTGAGAACAACACAACGTTATCAGCAAGTTGTAATACTCTACGTTCCAACTACCTCGGATGGCCTTCCCCAGGAGTGTTGTAATCGAGGTCACACTAACAAAGGAACAGAGGTCACATGGGATTTGCCGTGGTTATACAGGTCCATGCTACGAGATGTCGCAATCGGTACAAAAAAGACAACGCGTTGTGTCTCTGAATGTAACTTTCATGTTAATAAAGAGGTGAGTGAGTCAGTGAGATTACGCATATAACATGTAAGTGACCGTGCACCCCATGCAAGTGAGCAACTAAACTAGGTAGCAAAATGCTTAATTCTGTCGAAGTCTTGATTACATAGTAGAAATGATTTTGGTTGTTTTGACTCACTGATTGAAACCGTGGAAACTTGCGGGTTGCGGCAGAAGGATGAGTTTTTATGAGACTAGCGCTTACCTTATAGTTCATTTACTGGATGGGGCTGTACAAGTATTGGAATCGCAAATCCTCTCAACAGTTAGGATTCAAAGTATGATACGTTGTGTCCTTCCCGTACCGGTTGAGACTTCTCGTAGCGTGAACGTGTGTAACGGAAACTGATTGTTTTAGATTTGGTAATTTTCGTGACCAATTACGGTGTCAAACCGTGGACAGAATAGTGTGTGTGATTGAGTTCGAATGGATGCAAGTTGATGGTACCGACAGTGGCGATGTTTGTCTAGCTGGGTCAACCAACTGTGTAGGCCGTTCAAAGAATGAAGACAACTGCTTATCTAGATCACTTTCGAAACATAGGCTAAAGGGTTAAACATCGAACAGCGTTGATGTAGCAAATGCTAAGTGTAAACTCAGTTACTAACGAGGGCATGTATATGGAGAGTCTAACAGGTTGGTTCTGGAACATGTATCGACTATAAGTATCACGTCTAATGGACATCTAGAAATTCTTCTTCCTTTTAACATTTGTCGTGGAGAATTCACGAAAATGGGCCACTTTGGTCATATTGAGCAAACGATTTAGCGGTCGGGCCAAAAAACCTATATGCGCGAACGCGTCATACGCAGTAGAGACTTAATTGTGCCAGTAACAGTTTGCAGAGTGGGGTATTTGTAGAGGGCGATGGCTGGGACGTGTCAGTGTTATCGTATTGTAAAACTGGGGTCAGTTTGTCGAATCTGCAGTTGTTGGCTCAAGACGAACAATTGAGGTAGTTTCATTTCTGTTGGGTACTGTATAGCGAAGTACCTATCATGCCTCCATCATATTACGTGATATATATATATATAAATATATGTATATATATATATATAGGAAGTGCAGGAAGAGTTGACGATTATCTCTTTTTCTTTTGCTCGGTGCTCATTTCAGTCGTTGTAATTTTACTGTTTTCTTTCGATTTTCAGATCAACTTTGGATCTAGACTATGCGCGCCATTTGTACCACTACCTCAATTCATTCATGTTTGTGGAAAGGCCTGAGCTGAGTCATGCTGAAACGACATGTAAAACCAAACATTTAGGAAGGTTAGTCATTCACCCAGCATTAGTTTTCACATTTCCAAACTTCCATATACGTTGACATTTTTATATTCGCCACAAGGTTGTGCATCCATTCTGTATTTATGGCTGTCGGTGATGACTGTACCTGACTGTTAAATATATATGTATAGTATATTTGTGTGTATGTGAAACTAAGTCTCTGAAGGGGAACAGCTGATCATCAATTTGAACAATCTGAAGGATCATAAAATTCAAATTCAAAACTTATTTCTTGACTGTATTCCATTTATTTGACGTATTTGCTACTAATTTATGTACAATTCATTGCTGTTTTACAAAGTCTCCGTCGCCTGTACTCATCCCATTGACTATTTTCTTATTGTGTGTGCGTTTAAACTTTTCTTCAAGAGTAGTAAAGTTTAGTCTAAAGGGACACCTTTTGTTTGTTTTGCTCATCTTTTCAATAATTATTACTTAGTATAGAACCACTCGCAATATTTGATGGCTGTCTCACAATCACACTAATTTAATACCTATCCATCATGCATATGAACCTGACCAGACAGCGTCTTAGCTCGATGTAACTTTTACTGCAACCGTAACATGGAATATCTCAGAAGAAAAAAATGTCGAAGGATAAAGGAAGCAAAAAGGTTGAATAAGCGTTGCTTAAATATTAAAAAAGAAAAACGGAAACGTAGGTGCATATACGCTACATATTGCGGTATTTCGTCATCTGGGGTAGCGTTTCCCGTCCACTACTTTAGGGATATCGAATTCCCTAACCAGGTAGGTGATACCTATCCGCTGTACTCAACGGAACCAGTCAAGGTCTACATGTTTCGTTACTACGTCGTTGCTTGTCCATTCTACGGATGGTGATCTCAGTGAATAATGCCGGTACGTGACGTAAGCATTACACGCTGTGTATTCGTACTGATTTACTAATTGATGACATATCCAAAACAGTTAAGTACGCACTGGTGAACAGCTGGGTTGCCCACACGATCAGCTCATTTGATGCGGGGTAATTGGTGAAGACAGCGATTCTGAATTACAGCTGGTTTGCTGATATCTTTGTCACGAACAGATCCAGTTTCCGGACTGGAGAGCAAAATGGATTGCACATGTACTCTGTGTGCGATTCTCTTCAACATTAATTCATCTTTTCGTTGTTGCAAGTGACACCGGCTGGTAACCTGCGTCTTCGTTAGCGTCACTGGTATCTCATCACAGTTACAGGCGGAAGAATTGGTCCGGATGGACGAGACTGTTCATCGTCTTAAGCAACTAGCTGTACAGAAGAATTTGGCAGCGGGAACGTTCGAGTCGTAGAGAAGTATGACATTTCGACACTGTTAAGTTTATTCCATACAGGTTGGTCCGGCCATTCAGTCTATTTAGCACGACCTGCGTGCCTTCGCCAGGGAACCCAGTAAGCTAGTGTACCAGACGTATTCTATATTTGTCAGCTTAGTGCCAACACGAAACACCGAATCCTCCAAGCGCACTTTTTGAAGTGTCCTCAGCGAAAAAGTTGAACAATAGGAGAGAGATTGTACACTCTTGGCAAACACTGTTAGCTGTGCCGAACACAGTCAGCTGCTCGTTAGTTCTCATTCTGCTTACAGAGTTAGTGTGCAGTAATCTTAGTAGATTTGTACGTTCACGTGAAAATATTTTGCGAAGGAGACAGCCTCGGAGAACGTTACAAGCAACGTTTTTTGTATGGGAAGACTACGATCATTGGTTGGCTCTCATTAATGAAGATACCCCAAGGCTCTTCACAGGGCAAAACTAGGATCAGTGCACCTACGATGTGTTTGGAATGCTGCTTGTTTTCGCTTATCTTGTCTCCTCTGAGTTTAGTAAATCGATGGTATATTGAACCAGTAGGCAACTTGGATGCTGTTGAAACGCAGTTGACGCATGCGCATTTATCATGTAAATTTGGGTCCTCTTTTGGAACCAGAATCACGAGGTAGCTTTTTTCGCAAATCGTTCAAAAGAGTTTTGTCAATTATAATATCGATCTGCCCCCACCACCAACTTGATCTCCAGGATAATTTTTGCTTCCGACGGAAAGCCGTCTGGAATGCAATAACTGACCGTTCCAATCCTTTCATCTACATGCTCAAATTGAGACTAGTTGAACCGTTCATCGAAGCTTTCAGCTCGCTTGTCAAGTGGATACGACTGGTTGGTGATAATATGCCAACGTCTTCAGTTATGTTCTGACTAGCACCAACTCGTTAGCCAACACAAACATGACTCAGGGATAGTAACGTTTTGGTATTCTCAAAAAAAAATGTCCGTTCGATCTCATTAGCATGCGTACTTATTCTCATTTTGAGCAGTTATCGTGAGCTCACTGGTCAGCCAAATGCAGTTTTTTAAGTAACGCTTTGTACTACGTCATGCCATCTATGTCCGACGAGAACCAGAAATAACGAAATGGTTTGTAAGGTAACATCCCATAGAAATACCATCAAATTTTTGGAAGGCATCTTTAACCTCATCGGACCTCTCTGTGTTACTGGTGGGCAATGGTGAATTTGGCTGATACGGATTGAAAACCACTCACGTTTAACCACAGTTTCTGTAGTGTGATAGACTGTTCAATCAGTTCCTTTAGGAAAAGATCCGCTGATCTGTGAGAATGTGAAGGTTACAAGCATATTTGAGTGGTGTTCAGTTCAGTTTGGTCAACGCAAAATCGTGTGATCAGCATTACGCCAATGTAAGAGCTCGCGGGTATTATGAGTAATTAATTCGTCGCAAACAGGGATGCTCTATTGTTGTCTAATTTTCTCATTTTGTCTTTGGAATGCGTTTTGTGTGCAACAACTCGAAGTTAATAAAGCCGCTTGGCTACTTGCCTTGAGTAGAGGATGACTTTGAGAGTTCATCGTTTATGTGCCTCACTTAAGCGGCAACCATATAAGATGAAGTATTACACAGTGGTAGATCGTATTTGATCGGTGTGTGTTAGTTTCTTTTTTGCGGCGTGCAATAAATCGAATGCACGAGTAAATGGAAAAGTGCATTCATTCCAGGTGCTGTGCTATGTATTCCGATATGTTTGTATCCAGAAACAAATGATACAAGTAATAGTGACCAAAAAAATAATAACTACATCAACCTTACAGAATGAGGTGGCGCTTGAAATTATTCCCGCATTAACTGTTATGTATGACAGTGAAGGTGATATTTGCCACCGTCTCTAATGCTTATCCTATTGTGTTCGCAAGCACTTTTCAACACATCTCGCTTGTACTTTGTTATTCTTTTATCACTCACATTAGTTTCGCGGATTTTCAGTAAATGTGGACGGCCCTCCTAATCATTGATCTGTGAAGCGAAAAATCAGTAACAACTGTCAGTGGCCTTGCTAAGAATCGCTGATTGTTCTGTAAACCCTTCACTGCTGGTCCGTTCTCCGCTAACCATCCTGCTCACATTTCTTTAATGTATCTCGCACTATATTTTTTTTGTATAGATTTCTGGTGGGACCCAAAGATCTGTCTGATTCCAATCAGACCACCCAGTGCCCGATTCTCTGCTCTCCTGGATCTGTATTACCCGATTCCCAGCTGGTCACTTATCAGGCGCTCCGAGTGGTACTATGTTTGGTCATTCATGGTAGGTTACCGATTGAAGGTTGCTTTTTGGTATTTCTGTCATTCCATTTGTTATTCGTTTTTCTGCGTAACAGTCTTTAGAAAATCCTGTTCCATTACAACGAACAGTATAGTAGTGCCGTGATACTCACTAGTTAAGTATGTTGAGTAAGAACCAACCTCGTGGTATAAAAACCGATTCATATTTTTTAGCTTGTCTAGCAGCCGAAAACCGGCTAGCAGAAATTCGCTTTGTAGTTCATTCTGCTACTCTCTCTCTTAATATCATTTACTTCTTCTTAGTTCCGTTACCTTCTATACGCTGCTTCCCGGATGACATGACCTACCGCTGTTGTCATTTATCTATGCTTTTGTGCAGTGTGTAGTTCATTTATTCTTGTGTGCACTGATTGTGTGTTATCAGTTGTCATGTCTGCTCAATGCTTGCCTTACAAGCAAGCGCACGCTATACTTCTCAAGCCAGCTGATATTTTTCAAGCATCGATGCACTCTCGCAGAGTATCACTTAACTGACAGTTTGATGAGTGACACTGATCGTCGCGTTAGCATTACAAATACGGTTCTCCCCTGACAGTGCTACTAAATTGTCCAGTTCAACAATTGTTCGACTTTGTCAACTCTATTCTATGTGTTTGAATAACAAATTTAGAAGACCGGTTTTTTGAACCAACATAACTATTTCTGTGTTCTCTTCAGCTGCGACAGTTCACACATGAACGGTCATAAGCCTGATCAACTGGTACTGTGACTCGAACCACCGTTCACTGTAACAACGACGTTGAACAATTTGAAGAAACTTTCAAACTAAAAACTGAATAACACCGTCATTAATGGTCTTCATACAGGTACGCCATCGGCTGCTGCATATTATCACAGGATAGAATTTCGGATCAGCGATTTGAGCAAACTCTAATCATCCGGATTAACGAGCTATGCTTACTAACCATACCCAACCAAACAATGAAGGTTCTAATATCTCGTAGCTATGTGCTTTCCACTTCGGTAATTCTTCTCGATTGTGGCCCACACCATGATGGTCAAACACCAAAAGAGTACAACTGAAACTGACTGGTCAATTCCAAACTATTACGTCGATTCGTTCATTACGCGCTCAATCATGTGACCCAAAACCTGGAAGGAGAGATGCGACAACATCGTTTATTGGAAAACCGATTCAGAATTAGGCTGCAGGGGCTCTTAATATATAGGGAAAAAAGATTACCATACATGACAGACCAGACGCATGGCAAATCGAACGAGACGACCATATATGTTAGTCAGATGCAGAATGAATTAGGCAAGACGGTCGCATATGGCTGTCTGGCCGTTAGAACGAATCACATTACAGTTCAAATACCGTACAAGTGTTCGTCCACAAGGCTGCAATGTGATTGACTCACTGGAATGATACAGATCAATCCACCCGAAGTCGGATCGATTGGCCGATATGACGTGATGATGTGATTCGAATAGACTGCTTCGTTAGGAGACCGCGCCTCTTAAAATTTCCCTTTTGAGCTTGTTGATCGTACGGGCTTGAGTGAGGACTAAAAGCAGTTGTGTCTCCGGATAAATTCAAAACATGCAAGTAGATTACGTAAGATGTACTCCGTGGGAACATTTACATCGATCTCTTGGGTTACGATACGACTGAAGAGATCGGTCTCTGCAGAGTACATCTTACGTAGTCATACTTACGTGTTCTGAATGAAGATTACTTTGGAGTGGGATCACGGCGGTTATGGTGCGGCTTGATTTCTGAAGTGTTGACAACGTTTGGTGACTGCTTATGAACCTCAACGTTCTGCGTCTTTTGCGTATCTCTTGATCTTTGGTTTACGTCCTCGATTCGTTCCTTCTCAATTACCGGACGACTCTGAATCGACGGGTTCTGGGAGGGAAGTTTCCAGCCGAATCTCTGATGAGGCGCATACTACGGACAACGAATGATCTACTACATACTCTCAAGCCGCCGGCACCTAATAAGAATTTCCCGATGAAACACCGTCAGCGTGCTTTATTTTACCCTATGCTTGCGGTAGCCGCGCTACTTAAGCAGAAAATGTCGGCCGGCTACCCGTCATGGGCAGTCACTGCTGGTGTATGATGGATTCATCATATGAATGACTAGATTGTTAGGTGAGGAATCTTTGGGAACAACAATCGAAACATCTCAATATTTAATGCGTTCACTTGTCATCGACTACGTCGGGTCCGATATGTTTTTTCCGTCACTGCACCGCTTGTCTCGTCGGACCTTATTTTGCAGAATTTGGAGTCAGTTGGAAAGGGAAACATGGTGGCTGAATCGTTATTTGACACTCAGATACGAAACAACTGGCATTGGAGCTTGATTCCGTCAACTCAACATCTCTTGTCGGTTGTGGACTGAACAATTCGGAATGCCTACAGTTATTAGTATTGCTGGATGTAGTTCACAAGCACAATCGGCGGAACATGTGCAAGAATTTTCTATTATTTTGGATGCACAAGTATTTCTCTATTTATTGCATATCTAGTGACAATGTGCCAATTGTCGTATCAGGTTTGGTGTTAAATGTATATAGGAAGAGTAGGCTTATAAACTAACCTGTTCCTTGCTGGTCTGTCTATTTTTGACCACTCGCGTTCACGGTCTCCGAAAACTAATTATGCTTGCAGACATTCAATTGGGCAATTTAGTATTATCAAATGTACATAACTCGATAGGTTTCAAATTGTTGATTTTAATAGATTTTTCGTCACTGTTGATCTTTCTCACATTGATTACGTTAGTTTAGCTCTGCTTCATTTTCCATGTATCCCGTGAATCGATTCCCCTTGACAGTTTACTTCCTTCCACGCTTTCGAAGGAATTACGTTTAAATTCCCGAATTATCCTACCAATGAGCACGGTTAATCAATTGAACTAAGAATATTACTGGCATATTCGAGCACTTTTGTTTTCAAGGGACTGACCGTTCCTCTCAAAGCTGTGATAACAATGATGATCATGTTAATATTCGTTGTCGATCTTTAAAATGTGATCACGTATAGTCCTTTTTTCTATTCAACATATAAAAAGTGGTGCAGCCGACTTCTAACGGTTTCTATGGTTGAACACTTTTCAGGTGTAAATCCAATCCCAAGGGAATTTTTTGTGCAATTTGACGCAATGGTTGGCCCACGTCTTACCGTTCTGGCCGATCGGCTAGCTGCAAATCAATCCAGCACACTAGTTGGTGGCAAGTGAGTGGACGATTCATGTTGCTTGGTTTCACAAGGTCTTATTTGTGTGCCGTGTATTTACTTGCCACATATGTATGTTCGGTTAAAACTGTGTTGTATAGCTTGCTTGCTCGATGCTGTTTCACTTAGTACATTTGTAGACTTTTGATCTGTTTTGTTTTTGACCTATTTGTTCTAATGGTGTGGTCGGTTTCCTGCTACTAGAAACCAACTCTCACTTTTGGTTTACCGACTGTCCGTCCATTAGCAATGGACACCAGTACGTTCTCGCTCAGTCATTACGTGCGCTAAAATGGCATGGCTACTGGAAAATAACTACCGTTGCATCGGACCTATTCACGTAAAACCGAAACATACTGATGCCGTTGTATTGAGAACGATAACTTCCGATACTTTTCGGTCGTCTATGGCGTGAAAAAACGTTGGTTTAGGAGACCCTGTCTAAAGCTTCTGGTTTGGCAGCTTGCAGGGCAACAAGATATAGTTTTCCTATGGACTACTTGACACCTGTGACCCAAAAATCCGACCAACTAGACAGAAAGAGATTGGTTCAACCCGAGAGCGCAGTGAACCAGACAATGATATAACATTCGGACTACTCTCGCGCTCATTACGTGTTTCCAAAACCATACAAAGCTTCTGAGAAATCATATGGGCTTCTTGTCGAAATTTATTAAAAACTGACTGTCACGGTTAGATGATGGGAGTTATTTTCGTTTAGAGATACCTTCTCCAACTTCATCTTTTCTTATTCGGAAATCAGCATTGCCGCACTTATAAAAATAGTTCCGCTATATGCTGAAGTGACCGTGTCTCACTAACTAAGCACTCTTGTACGTTCAGTAGTGCAATAGTCAACCCTGTTGTAACTGCTTTTTATCAGGCCGCTTCCTTTCGATCTGCCTGACTTGACTGTACCTGATAAGACGGAAGTATTGACCGGGCTAGCTCTCTGAGCCAGTCCACTATGTTAGCCTGACTACCACGGCGAGGTAGGGGAGTGGACCGAGCACGATAGCGAAATAAAAACGCGGTAGCGAAATTTGAAGACCTTAACTATCTCGTCGCCTAATAATTTAGAGATCTCGCGATCACACAAATATCTGGTTGTGATTGCTAATCGAGATAGTAGTGTTGTATGACAGGCAGTTTCGGTGTGAGTAGTAT
>LUCH01004785.1:26942-38966 GCA_013368495.1 Paragonimus heterotremus
TTTTTCAGTCGTTGAGTTGATTTTTCAGTCTTGCTGACTTCTTTTCTCGTCTTTTGGCTACGATCTGTTGAACATAACTCTCAAACTCGTCTGCCTCATTCGGTGATAACTCTGTTAATATTTTCGCGGAAATAACTTGCTTGTAGTCCAAGTCGCATGCTCTGTTCGTCCATGTGTCCTTTTCATTTAAAGGTAGTCGTTGCAGTGAAGTTTGTTTGCATCGAACGCTTAGAATTTCCGAAACAGTATTGGACAATCCTCAGACGAAATCGCATTAACATTACCGGGACTTCACTGACTAACTTGACACTAATAATTAACATCCTTCACCCTATTGATGTACAACCCCTGTCGAACCCATATAAATGTGTTGTATTTAACCTGAGTTTGGTCCATTATATTTTGTCATCGTGAGTGAGTTCATTTTATTTCATAACAGGGTTTCGTTTCTGGTTCTTGGATGCTTGCTTCGTCGGGTGAGGTATCTAGTGTAACACTGTCTTATGCTTCGTAAGAGGGTTTCTTCGACGGATATTATTTTTTTCTGGCTTTTTGCCTAAAGAAATTGCTCTACTACAGGACGGAAATAAAAACGCTGTTGTTTTGATGACAAACTAATATTGGCGATTTGTTTTCATTTTTTCTCTCGTGTGCCGTTCTGAGTTTGGTATTCAGTCAGGCGTTGCAATGAGAAGTGTGTAACACGCACAAAAGTCACTGGAACAACAAATGAGTAACTTTCAGAGCAGGTTACCTCGACGATCGACTGCACGTATGTAAAGATTGAGTTCGACATTAAAGTCATGCACAATGCATCTGATCAGTGCGTTTGAATTACCCTGTCCATTTGTTTGTCCAGCTGTACAGGGCAGGTTAGACTGCATATTGTCAGAGTTCCAAAACCCAGATGAAAGTGTTTGCGATGGTCAACGTGTTATATTACTTAAACAGTTTTGCTAGCCGATTCCGTTATACGCTTATTCTATTCCAATTCTTTTATCCGTTCTTTGTGTCCATTACACACTTAGTGTATATCCAGCGGCTGTACAATTCTGCATTCCGAGGCTTACTTTTGCTCAGTTGAATTAAGTCCATCTGTTCATTCCAACGAATTCCTGAGGAGTCAGTCTGTTCAACGTCTTTCATGGACTCCCTATCCAACGTTTCATCCATTTAATCGTTGGTAGCTTCGCAGATTCGGAACACTCGCGGATTCATAGAAAAACATTTCACGTCTCATTAGAACTCCCTTCCACTCTCTATGTGTGCATTTGTTTTTCCCGCACGCTATTTCGGTGTTCTCTCTCTCTGTATTTGGCATCCAAGTAATTTGTTATCTTATTCACGAACGAGACCACGTATTCAGTTTGCATACGTATGTATTGAATTAATTGTGGTATCATTTCTAAATGTGAACCATTTCCATTTTCCCATTCTGCTTACATGGTAACTCTTGTCCTGGCTCTTCTCTTCTGCTATCAGCTCTTCTAAAATGTATCACGTTTTACAAAAAATTTTTTACACACATAAAACGCCCAATTCCTCATTTTCTCAACTTCTTATTATTCTCGAAGGTTTATTTGGCGTAAAGTTTCTCCAGTTTTATTGTTTGGATTTGACTGTTGGCGTTTGTTTGTTTTAATAGAATGTGCTATTGCTCAGCTCGCCTATAGTAGTGGCGTATCGTTTGTCTGTGGTTTCGATTGTAACGATTGACTCAACTGGAGTTCCCGCGTTAGAATTTAGGTTCAATGGAAGTGTATGAATAGTACATATTGACCAACTATTAAGGTTCTGTGTCTACAGCCTCGCTGTTTTCGTGCATAGGAGGATAGGCCGGTGCGTTTGACTTAAACATGACTTGAAGAGCTACCAGAACGATGTAGCGCCGAACATCGAATCTCCTTAGTTCCTACACCTTGGCATCTGTGGAATTATGTGGCCGTTCATTTTTCGCTGGAGTCCGGTTGCAGGATTCGTGAGTATTCACTTTGCTTAGGTTCTTCCCTTTCTGAATCGGTTCACCATTCCAGACACCTCATCCCTTAAGAATCAGTTTGGTTTCTTTTGTACTTAGGTGCTGAGTTACAGTATTGGACTTTGTATTGAACCAGGAGCATGCTGACCATATCTGAGAGCGTTGTTAAGACTAACCGCAGGAGATGACCTCTCACCTAGCAAACTAAGCTAGGTTTCCGCAGCAGTCGCTATCTACATCTGACAAAGCAGGAGAAAGAAGCCGGGTATAATTGTTTGTATATTTTTTAGGCGAGCACACCGTTCTTTTCTGACGTCGTCCACTCCCATTACAATTAAGATTCTGTGAAGGACTGTCTGCGGCGCTCACAAAATGCCGGTGTGGACCTCCTACCTAGCGGAAAGCTGACTGATTTTGATTATACTGACGACAAGGTGTTGCTGTTTGACAACTTTCAATCGGCACAAACAACGCTGAACGCCATTTCGCGTTCTGCTAAGTACTTCGGAATACGTTTTGCAGCCTCGAAATGCAAAGTGTTTCCGGAAGATTGCCGTGATTACGTAGGTTTAATATTAGGTAATGGAGTGATGAATGTTGTTGACCGGTTTGTTTATCTGGGAAGCTGCATCAGCGACGGCGGCGGACGTGTTGGGAATGAAATAGAGACGTATATTTCTAAGGATAGAGCGGTGTTCGCTAATCTGAGGCACTTATGGTGACCGAAAGATATCTCTCTGAAGCTTAAGGGTCGCGTATATCATACAACGATGAGGGCTGTATTACTTTACGGTAGCGAAACCTGGTCCATCAGGGTAGAAGACGTGAACCGTCTTCAGGTGTTTGACCACCGATGTCTGCGTTCAATCGCTCGTATCGGGTGGCGCCAACCAGTAATCAACGAGGAGGTTAGTAGGCGGGTACTTGATAGTGATTGTCCAACGAGTTTTGTTCAGTCACTATACTTGCACAGATATAGATGATTAGATCATGTCCTAAGGATGCCAGCTAATCGTTTGCCACACTGAGCACTGTTTGCTGACGCTGCGGCCGATTGGTGCGAGGTGGACAGATGAAGGCCTGGTGTAAAATGAAATCATCCACGAAGGGGTTGGGCACTGTAGATCGGGTTCATCTTTCGGGCTGGGGCTCTCGCAAATCAGAGTCGATGGCTTGAGACGTTAGGTGAGATGGTGGCTAACCGAGCTCAGTGGCGTGAATGTTTTCGTTGTTTGTCCGAGTTATCTGTGAACTGAGTGTACTTAATGATGCGGGGCAATGAAAGCCGTGAGGAATCTGTCTTGCTGATGACGCCTTATTTTCACTTACAGCTCGGCTGTTTGTTTGCAAGCTGTAGGCGACTTAATGTTGTATATTTGAATATAGACGTAGCTGTTTTTAGGGGTTAGGTCCATTTCACTTCCCTTCTCTCTTCTCATATAGGTTTTTCTTAATTTCCCTTTTCCCATCGTGGTTGTGTGACAGTTAAGCATCAATGTGGACCACTGGTATACTGCTGTCTATGATGAGGATGAGATTTTAAGTTCTCTAACGTATATATATATATATATATATATATATATATATATATATATATATATATATACACTCCGTGTTGAACTTTCCGCTTTTGTCTTGCATTGGCACAACGAACATACCACTGTACCCAGTTTCGTTCTTTTTGACTCATTAGATAAAGCTGTATTGTCCGTTTGCGGTTCGTTCCAGCCTCTTTGATGTCACATGCCGAAGCTGTTGTTAAACCTTGTACGAACGTTTTCTATATGATGCATTTAAACGTGGACGACATCAATCAACATGAAATGTCATTTCAAACTCTTGTGGCAAAAGCTTGCTTAACCTGGCCACCCGGGTACATTATGATAATCTATATCGGTGGGATATGAATATCAAATAGTAGGAATCGTAGCATTCTTTTGGGGATACGTGGTATAAGGTCTGTTCACTGATTTATCGGGTGAACAACTTGTCTTCAGGACAAGCAGTAGTGCGAATATCAGCAGTACGTCTGTGATCACACTAAAGGCGATCTTTTCTTTGTTATTGTCTTATCCATGGGGCCGACAACTCAGACGTTTGTATACTAATTTTTCAGTTCTCTCCTTAAATTCCTGATAGAATCCTGGCTGATTTGCTAGTCTTGTGTTTGTGTAAGTTCGAAGCATGGATGTTTTCACTGAGTAGTGACTGAATTTAGGCGCGCATAGAAGTAATGTTTAACTAAGCAGATAATCCGTCTTTGTTATCGTATGGCATATGACCTTTGTTACGAGTACGCTTGTTCTTATTGGACCCAACCAGGTCAACTAATGGTACATTCTCCTTATTCCTCTTCACTACTAACGATTCAGAGCTGTTGATATTGATGTTTACCATATGTTTCTATTTCAATAATGTTCACGCACCATATACCCCTCATTTATGACATTTTATGTTTTCCCTTTCACCTAGTCGTTGTTCGACCTTTTCGGATGCTGTCAACGCTTCCCTTACCTCTCTGAAGATAATCGTTCTCTAACCACTCCAGTAGATCCAACGCCTGAGGTCAGACTAGACCTATCCAGCGCTGGACCCACGGTGGTCATTTTGAAGAATGGCCGCCGTATCTGTGGCCACGGTTGTGCGCGCGCTAACACACCTATTGTTCAGAACAAAGCTTATTTTGAAGCCAAAATCCAGTGCGCGGGACGTTGGGCCATTGGTCTTGGTTTGATCAAAGTAGGCGTTTTCATGCATGTCCATGTTGATTGTATTCGATTGTTTATTTTTGTCAGTTCTTTTTTCATTTCAAATCAAGAATCATAGAGCTTTGTTACACTTAACAGGTGAATATTTCCTCTTTGTGTCTAAACCATAAAAAGGTATCAGTACGTTATAAGTATTCAACCTAATTGTATTTGAGCACATCGTCTTCATTATTCCTTTTTGCCTCGTGAATCGTACCGCTTCCTGTGCCATGGCTCGTTCGGGTTCGAGTTGGCTCGGTAGTAACTATGACGACCCTCAGTTGTAAAACCGCTGTTCGTTCTTCTCGAGTGCGCCTGATCAAGCTTGGACAGTATGAAGTTATACAGTTCACATCTAAAGTCTCTGCTGAAGCTCGTCTGTTAAAGTACATCCTGGCTATTCTACGTTTATAAATATCAGTCTCCAGAATTTCACCGCTTTTACTTACGTTAGTTGTTGTTTTAAAAACCTGCGTAGTTATCCGTCAGAGAACTAGTTTTTTTGTCAGATCTTCCACACAAAAACTTTTTACTTGTGGACAGTTTAATTCACTCCCATTCTTATATACAAAGCAATTATATGGATCAACTTCAATTAAATTTATTAGACAACATTCAGAGACGGCCATATTTCAATTTATGTGCCCGGGATGATTTTCTACTACCTTTCGAGCACTCACTCCACAGCACCCTCATGCAACTTATGTTTGTTGAGAGATTTGCGGACATGAAGTACGATTAGACTCAGACTGCAGAATAACTGACACAGAGGGACAATTATATTTCGATTGGGAGTGGTCCATCTAGAGTTCTAGGTGTAGTTGTACGTTATTTATTGATGGACCGTGAGCAATGACCCGGATGGGATAGAATGATTTCCGAGAATTTTCTAAGATGTAGCAGTTTATTGTACCTCGGTTTCGCGATCCCTTCGGAAGTGCTTTCAGACCTGTGGGGTCATCAACGTACACAAAACCACTGTCCATAGCGTCATAGAATTGGTTGCCAAGCTTCGGTAGTTCATTCATCTCCATGATAAATAACAGAGATGATAATGGATCACTCTAACGAACTTTGTGCTGGGTCAGTAGTACAGAAGTGTCGAGTGTGGCTCATGTGTTTCGATAGGACTTGACAAGGCAGTGTGATGAAGACGAAGAAGCACTGAGTGTTTAGATCGATTTGGCGATCGAATCTTTTAAAGTAGGGTAGAACGCCTTAGACACCTCAATTAAAACTGTATGAAAGCTGGGAAATGTTGAGGATGAACTGCTGACCAACGCGTGAAGTATTGAGATCACTTGGAAGCAACTATCACGACGCTAAAATGCGGACTAAACATCGGACATTTGCACTTGTGTGTGTGTGTGTTGTGAAAACAACGTGATAACATCGAGCATACGGTAGGAAGTCTCTGACCATTGGAAGAGGTTAGATTGTTCACTTGAGTGAAAAGCTTAATGCGTGAGGTGCACAGGTGGGTTGAACAAGATTCTGCCAACATGAAGCTTCTGAAATGTACTGCCAATCTATCAGCTTTCATGCGGTTTAAAATAATTGAGCAGTAATTTGTCTAATCCCGGAGTGGAGATTTACAAACAGTTGAAAGTGTGAGATAGTATTCAGTGTTGATCGGATCAACCTGGGAGTTGTGCACAAATTGTACAAGGTGGTCACGTATTCATGTTTCACTGAGCCGATAATACCTATGATCAGAATGTCTTGGGATTGTTCAGGAGACCGGTTCAATTTCTCTGTGGTTTTCGAAGAATACCGCGGGAACTACATTTTTATTTCTCTTCTGAGCAATTGCATAGATCAGCTTCTGTATTCGCCTTCTGCACTAGTTGCAACGAGGGTACGTCATCCATTAATCATTCACCGAACTTACGGAGACGGCTGAGAAGCGTGCATGTTCAATGACAACTACCTGCATCATGGTGAATGTGCCTGCACGGTTACCGCAGACAACTGTTGACAGTTCATCGGCGTTTGTAAGCTTTTCTGTTTGATTTCAGTTAGGTCACTGCATTTTTGAGCAATTGGTTAAACCAATCGCTGTGTTCTGTTGCTAAGGTCTCCTTATTCGACATTGTTTTCATCCGCTGGTAGTTTGTGCGGAACTTACATGTCAGTTTAGCATGTGTGCACGCAACCTGATGCCTTTGAGCAAACTATCTGCGAATCGAGAATGAGGTGAGTGATTGAGTTCATATTTGATTAAACATGTCAGTGCTATTTCGTCAGTAACTCTCAGAGGAGATCTCGACTTCTGTTGAGACCAGTTATATCCTTCGAATTTCTTGTTTCTGACTTCGTCACAGTTGCGTTCGATGGGATGCGTATGTTTTTTGTGTTGACCGAAACTAAGCTTGTTTGGAAATTTGCGTTCACAATTGACGCAATAAAAGATTGAGTTCCCGAACGTCTATCTCCGGTTCGACTCCGTCCTTGCGTTGTTTCCTGTAAACATGCGACGACTGACCAGCGTTAGACTAGTACACCTGGCCACATCCTGTGCCTGGTACTCCGCTCACCGTTCTTGTGTATTTGTGTATACAGTCGTGGAGTTGCCAGTGATATTCACCTTGTGATAGTTGCTTTGGAACCAGATAGGTTGGTTGGTTATTAATCATTGCACTACAATGAGGTGGCTCAGCGCCTCATTTTTATTAAGGTTCACTTACTTGCCAGATCAGTCTCATACAACTGATTGAATGTGCAAGTGAACAGTGGTGCAATGGAATGTAATGACCACAGACTAACTAGATGAACACGTGTGTCTGTAACTGTTGAGTATTACTCCCATTTTCATTATCGTTTTATTTTTCACTTATCAGACTCCGCTGGAATCACTAGATCAGCTAAGTGAATCTAGCTTGAGTTGGGTCCTCCGAGAGAATGGAGGTGTTTGGCACGCCGGTGCTATGATCGCCAAACTTGAGCAGCCTGCTGAGGAGGGTGATGTCATCGGTTTGTCGTACGATCACGTGGAATTGCAGTTTTCAGTGAATGGTGCTTTGGTACCACTGTTTGCTGGTCAATCATTAACGTTGTCCAACGGGATAACCGGTCTGAAAGGTACGCTGTACCCGGTTGTAGGCGTTGCTGACAATTCGGTGTTGGATATTGGGTTCAACAGTCGAAACTTTTATCATTCCCCTCCGATACCTGATTTTGAACAAATTCTGTTCGAAAAGGAGCTACTCTAGCTGTGATATTTCATAAAGAGATGCGTACTGTTTGCCCACTTGAATCTCGTGCTATATTTCCCTCCAGAGAATTGTTCAACAGACTGTGGAATATTCTTCCAATGCACTTTATTGCTAATTCTCTGTTTATCATGGTTTATCGTTTGTGTGCTCATGAATTATTGTGTTAACAACGGATTGTCTTTATTTCGTCAATTTTTATTTATTTATTTGACTGCAACTTGCTCGTCTTTTGCTTGGATATTCATTTGTAAACAATCTTCTCGAATTACCTTCGAACCCCATAGGTTGTTACCAGCGTACAATTCACACTACTGATGATCTGCATCCCATAAGGCACTTTGTGGGATTTTCAGATATTGCAAATTGTCCATAAATTTGCGCAAACTGCAAACTATGTTTTTTCTGTTCATAAATTAGAATTTTCTCATCATATATCAGTACGACAGCTACGATCAATTGCGAGTGAAGGTCAACCCATATAGAAACCAAAATCCCCTACTACTCATCAGTAATCACACATTAATTGTTGTCGCTTAAACCTAACATGCATCACAAAGAGACTGGACTGGACCTTGATGCGGTGTGACTGCCTGAACCTCCCGACCCTCATTTCTAGTAAATACTCTACAAGTCCCACAACAGGTATAAATAATCATTGTAACACGGTCACGGTGAGTCCCATCTCTAACCATCCAGTCTCACGTCGGTACGTCCTTTGCTTTGGTCTAGAACGCAAAGTAATAGTTTCTTTCAACGATCGTATTCTAAGACAGATCGATTAACACATCGCTCTCGCACGAACGCTAAGCTCGTTGAATGTTGACGTCTGCTGCATTTCATAGACTAGGATTCAAGACAGTAGTCAACATATTGGACTGACAGCACCCGCTTTGTCTACCCGATACTGGTTAAACGGCCCTACTGATTACACGGCCGCCGTTACAGATCAACCTGGAGTAGATGTAGTCCTTGGCAAGACGGCCGTAGCCTCATTGGTAGATTGGATTCTTGTTAGCAGCAGACTTAGTGCTGTCCGCTTGGCGGGTCATGTTAAGACCTGCTCCAGACGCAAGACCTTCATAAATCCATTCTTTATGTCTGCCTACGCTCCAGCTGACTGTAGTGACGTCGGTCTCGTGAACATATCTTACTCGGATCTGGCCACACTCCTTCGGTCGACACATGATTCTGATATAGTCGTTCTGGCCGGAGATATGAACGCCCAAATCAGCGGCCTTGTGAAGCCGAATCTCGTTTCGTTGGCAGATTTGGGATAGCATCACATCGTTTGGATATTGAAGGGGCGGCTGTTGCAACTATGCGCTTTAGCTAGCGCTAGTTTTAGACGTCTCGCACGTCATTACTATACGTGGTGCCTGCCTTCCAATCATATGTGGTCTCAGATAGACCACATAGCTGTTGTTTACAGGTAGCATGGCTCAATTCAGGACAGTCGTTCTTATTGGAGCACATACTTTGATTTGGACTATGCGTTGGCACGTTGTCGTTTCGTTCTTACTTTTGTTAAGCATCTACCCCACCGATTACAACGACTGGCTTTTAGGAAACTGGTTGTGCCACCGGTAAAGTGTAAGCACGAATCTAGCCTGGCAGAGAATGAAAGAGAAACGCGTATCTCTGGGGAGAGGGCGGTATTTGCTAATCTGGTTCACTTTAGGCGACAGAGAAGCATCACACGAAGGCTTAATGAACGCGTATATGGGGCAACTGTGAGTGCTGTATTACTTTACGGCAGCGAAACATGGTCGCTCAGGGCTGAGGACTTGGACCGTCTTCAGGTAGTGGACCATTGATGTCTGCGTTTGATCGCCACCAACGAGTAAGCAAGGAGGAGGTTAGTAGGCGGGTATTTGGTAGTGATTGTCTAACGAATTTTTTTTATTCAGTCCTTATTTGTCGACTTAGATATTTAGACCATGTACTGAGGATGCCAGCTAGTCGTTTGTTACACCGAACACTCTTTGCCGATGCTACGGCCTAAGGTTCGCGATGGACGATTCACCACCTGGCCTAAATAAATGAAGTTATCCACTAAGAGGTTGACCAGCGTCTCTCGGGCTGGGAACCTCGGAACTCCCAGAGTGGGTAGCTGGAGACGTTAGGTGAAATGGCAGGTTACCGAGCTCAGTGGCGTGAATGTTTTCGTTGTTTAACCGAGCTGTCTGTGAAGTGAGTGCACTTTATGACGCGGGACAGTGAAAGCCGTAAGGAAGCTGTCTTACTGATCATACCTTACTTTGTCGGGATCCTAATAGGAATGCCGACCAGGTAGTGTTTGTCCCGTGGATCCGTAATTGCACTGGCGATTAACCTTACCATGGCTTTCGCGATCCAGGATTTCTGACGAGTTGACGGTTCAGTCACTATGGTCCACGGAATGATAGCAACGAAAATTTGACCTTCAAATCTCACCAAATTATTTGACCAAATTCACCAAGTTTCATATGCAGTAATCTGCGTTCACAATCGGTTTACGTACGATGAACGCTTCTTGATTTTACAATTTTATTCTAATGCACATCACCCTCATCTTTTCCTTCAACAGATATGTGAGTTACCTTCATACAGCAGAGGTATTAAATCAAAGTCCGCCAATTACATAACACAATGGAAATGAGGAGTTAGCGTAGGCAACGACGGGACTACTGAAGATCAGGAAACTACATTTTGTGGCTATTAATGAAAAGTAATGCCAGTATACCGTCGTTCAACGCCTGTAGGATAAGCTGCCTCGGCAGTCGGAATTGATTGTTCTCTAATCAATTTACCTATACTCTTTGTCCCAGTTTATTCAGGCACATCGCTGAGTGTTGCTCGTAATCCTCCAGTATGGATACGGCCACACTCGTCAATAGTGAAATTTTGGAGCATCTGATAAAGAGTAAACACATAGTTGACGTTGATCAATCATTTTCATTAATTCCGTGTTGCCTGTTTCATCTCAGCTTAATTTCCCACAATTTCACTCTCTCAGTCTTCTTGTAACACACAACACTGATCACCTTATCTATTGGTTATGTTATGTCTTCTTATGTGAGTACCTGCTTGTACTTCGCCTACTTGACTGTTCTACCTTAGTATAGTGAGGAGGAGCGATCGTGCTATATTACTCACACTACTGCTATTCAGTAGGGGGGCCAAAGCATATGTTTTGATATCAGAGTAGCCGCAGGAAAAATAAAATAGGAAACATCAGAGTGCAACATTTCATGAAATGGTTTTTGGTACGTAAAGGAACTGAGCATTGGCGTCCGTGGCAACCAAGGCGGTCTGGGTCCAGTACAGTGCGCAGGTGGGTGTTTTTTGTTTGTTGTCTTGTTGAAACGCATAACCCGTGTTCCTTCCCTGAATAAGTTACCTTTGCGCCATCCGCGTTCTTGACGCACAACATTAGTACTATGTTTTCACTGTCTAACAATCTATTAGTTGTCACTCTTGATGATTTCAACAAAAATGACCACCGATCGATCAGCTGCAATTATGCACATCTTCACGTGTATGTAAAAGTCAGGAGCGAGTTGTTGGATAGAAATTTTTCCGCGATTTGTGGTTTTTTTAATTTTTCCACATTCGATCAGTGGTTTCTATTCAAACACGTAACATCAATGCACATTTTGTATTCTCATTTCCCTTGTTCCTACTTCACTCTATGAATTAAAATCCTCTTGCTTTCAAGGTGGAAATTAATTTTAGTGTTCGCTGTTTAACCGTATGCAGAAAGGAACAAAAGGAGCTTGAGACATTCATGGATTGTCCTGATTGTCATATTGTTATTATCCCATTGTCATGCCTGTCAATAGTTTTGTGTGCGTGTGTCTCTTTGTGATTAACCACACCTCAATCAGGCTAGTTTTATTATCGCCGGTGTGTTGTTGGTTGGCGGCATCCGAGACGGATTAGCCTGTCACAGTGACCGAAGCCAAAGGACGCATGCGCTTTAAACCATCACCCCAAGTGGATTGCGCTGCACCACTTGCGGTTCCACTCACACACCACGTGTCCAGCTTGAACCCGAAGGAATAAGACCGGTAGATGTTTGAGTGAGGTCTTTGTCTCCAGCCGG
>LUCH01004785.1:39254-51117 GCA_013368495.1 Paragonimus heterotremus
TGATAAGACCTACCTGAGCCTAGCGTACTCGTTGTCTCTTCGCCGACGGTGCACTATGAGTACGTTGATGACCTACTAATCCAAGGCGGCCAGCGCATATATATATATATATATATATATATATATATATATATATATATATATAATGAACACATTTCGCACCGCATTGCATATTCAGCATCGCTTCTTCGAGTAACTCGAAACGTGAGTGTCAGAAACTGTTTATGTCTCAACTCCACTTCAGTATTGTCTTAACCATGCATGACGTTTCTCTCATATCCATTTTAAATCTGTCCCCTCTGTAGAACCAACTGGAATACATAAAACCACTAGTGATTTATTATTAGCAAACAGTGTTGGAAAATCACATCTTTCTCTGAAATAATAAATAAAACAATGTTAACTGGTTTCATCAAACATTTCAAAGTTGTACGATAGAATTTAACGAACAAATAACGAATAAGCGATTTTGCGTTTGAATGAGAAATTCAAGCACTTCGTACTCATACTCTCTCTGACTATTCACGATTGCATGTATGCCTAATTCGATCTGGTTCACTGGAGTTAATGTTTATCATCAGTGTGAATACCAACGTTGTGTACTACTCTGTGGTCCACTGAGTATTTTGGTATGTTGCGAAAATACTTGGTCACGCACCGAATGTTTGGACGACCGTCAATGTCCAGATGATAATAAGTACAGTAAACATTGTTGACGAAATCGCTACTTAGATTGAAACGCTATCGACATGATGACTGGGGCTGTGGGATTGTCGTCTGGCGCCTAGTTAGGTGGGCGGTTTAAACGATGTGCACGATTTAGACGTTCGTATTAAGCAACTTCATTGGCTTTTCGGCCTATGAAGACACAACAGTTCTGTAAGTGCACAAACTGACCTGAATTTTGTTGTACCCGAACGGACTAACTGACATATGACTAATGCTAATACACTCACACTTGATGAATTCTACCGGACACGTTTAGGGATAAACAACATAGAGTTCAACGTCCTAGATTGAGGGACGTTCATAATTCCATACATCCATGCAGACTGCCTCGTAGTGTCCGCAGACGGATAAATTCGAATGCGCTCGAATGTGACTTCCCAGTTGATGTGCTCATGTAACGTACCTTTATGATAGCTCACCCCAAACGTGACTGAAATAAGAGCAAATGTAATCGAAAGATTCACGACGCTGAGGTTCACAGGGGCCAACTGTTGGCATTAGAAAACAAATATCAGGACTCTTGATTAAAACCCTCAATTTTATCCTTTCATCACTAGCAGTTGAATGTGGGGCTCTGGGTGGGAAAATGTGACGTGAACTTTGTAACCACCGACCTATACTTTGCGTATTAAAGAGATGCGATCATTTTTGTTTGCCATTTTGTATGATCATTTTTTTGGGATGATGTTCCGACTGATGGCTATGGCTTGTTCAAAATAAGCCGGGGGGGGGATTCAACCGAGTAAAATGTTTGCTATTCTGTATTGACAACTGTTCATATTAACAGTATAGTAACATACCGCAATGTATGCTAAACATGAGAAAACGTTTTTGATAAATCAATCAGAACAACGGAAATGGCCACAGGAATTTCAACGAGATGCCGGAATCATTCGGAGGTGTTTGGACTGTGATAACATTTCTCCGTAGTGTTCATAAGCTCAAACTGTTTCGAGTATATTTATGGCTCAAATAAAATACGCGTTATTAATGAACAAATCACCCAATCGATCTTCGAAGTGGATTTGTAGTGGAGTAGATTTGAAATAACTTCGTGAATGTGCAGCATTTTGTGGGATACATGAATATGTTTGTATATCATGACATTTTCTCTGTATACTTCGGGAGTTTTCAAATGTTTTTGAAAAATACTCTTTGTTATCTGCCCCACCAAGAAATATGTTTTGTTAGAGTTGAACGAAGTAACTGGTCGTTGTTCGAATTATTCGAGTTCTCGATGACGAACAAATCTTCTTGCGTTAGAACTACTACTGGCGTAGTTCTGCTGGTGTATTGGCGTTATAATGATTTTTTAACAGCCGTGGTAATGTGCTGTGAAATGTCACTGGTGCATATATTTGGTCTGACTGCAAACGAACACAAAGGACATGCCATCACTATTCCCGAATATCAGAAATCCCCAGTTGGCACTATTTTATTGGAGTGACAAAGTTTCGGGTGAGAACTCCATCTATCGAGTGTACATCCATCAGACACGAACAACAGACATCGCATGTGAATCACCCAAACCAGAAGTGGGCTGCTTGTGCACCGTGTTTCCAAAAATAAAATGACATGTTTTCCCGTGTGTGATGCCAACGCAAAATGGTACCAATGTCCCACAATACTGTCATGTGTGGGACACCCTTTCCCGCAAAGGAACACACGGAGACCGAGCCACGGAACTAGGTAACCGGTGCAAATGTACATGATCTGCAGAATCTGACTTTGTTCAGTCTGAATCTTTTGTATAATAAATAGCACACTATATTGTTCCATTTGTGAATTCAATACTCGAGTTTTGTGGAACGCCATATCTTCCGAGTCTCTCAAACGAGGACACACATCATTCTGGTGTTGCACACATAAAATTTCAGATAAAGCGTTAGCCCATTCTCATCTTGTAATTTTTTTGATCCCTCATCTGAGAAATGATTTATGGTTGACTATGAACAATGTGATCATGTTGCCTAACGAGTAGATAATATAGATACAAGAAGTGCACTTCATACAGTCCAACTGAACTACTGTTGCGAGCCAACAACACGGATAGCACAAGGGTTGTTTATTCAACAAAGCAACACATGGGTTATGCACTTAAACAGGATCACAAACAGAACCACTGATTTACATACAGTTCTCGGTCCGGACCATCTCGGTTTTTACAGACGCCATTTTGGGCGATGCAGCATTCCGATGTTTCTTCCTACATTTTTCGATGTCAAAACATGTTCTGATCCTACTGTTGAACAGCAGTCGTATGAGTAGTATGGTATGATCTCTCATCCTTACTTCACTACCACCGAGACTGTTCTGGTCATCTACCAATACAGCTTGTCAGCTGTCTTACGTATTCTTGTAGAAACTGACGTGGTTTCTGGATAATCAACAGAATATTTGTTGGTAATTTCTACCAAACCAGTGTACATCCTCATTGCATAACTGGAATAAGTTGTTGTTCATGTACACTCTCGACAATGAGTAATACAGCATATATCATTCAGTTTTCAAGAACATACCTGCAAGAGCTGTCATGAACAGAGAATACAGTCAGTAGTGAAAGTGGTCGCAATGGAGGTTCGAGCAAGAAAACTTGTTGAATGTTTCAATACCCAGTTAGCCATACGGATCACACAAGTACACAGGTTTTGAAGGTGCTTCCGATTCTCATCTCAGTGAGTAGTCCGACTGCATCAGAAGAACGTTAAGATTGACCGGTGCGTTGTAACGTATTCATCCATCTATCGTGCAGAAGTCATGAGGTTATGGCAGGTGTGAAACAGTCTATGATCACGAGTCCTGGAGGCCGGTTCTCTGAATGTCGGTGTCGATTTCCCACAGACTACAGTATTAAAGAATCTGTACTGCGTGACATTCATGTTACAATTTCTTGAAACACATTGCTTCTTCCACCCGAACGCCGTTTGCACTCGCATCTCACAATGCATCTGATGCATATTCATGAAGACGTGAACAATCACAATTGTTTTCTGGTCGGACATACAAGTATTGCATCAAGTGGGTAAAATGTTATTCATACGCAATCTGGACAATCATTAATAAAACATATTTTATGCGACTCTCAGTAACATACTTCTTTTGGCTGTCAGAAGGAAAGAACAAAAACACCTAAATAGTTCACAATGTACATTCAAACAAGAAAGCATGTTTAATGTTGCAGGCTAATTTATAGCAAATAGAATCTCGCACAGTTCAGTGATCCATCGTGTTTCAATCCTGCTTCATTTAAGAAAAGTCTGTACTCTGCAATGTCTCATGATGAAGCGACGATTATGAGAAGACACTACTTTCATATGCCTCTTTAACTACGGTGCATTCGGTACAAACTCACGTTTCTTGATTGGCTCCTCCTCAGCTTCTGTAAGTGAGATCCACAGTGATGAGTCACATCATAATTGCCTAAATGCTGAGCTTATAATCGACCACAATTCCTGAGTGAGAAATTTACTGTTAGTTACGTAATCATATGGGTTACACCTTTATGCACTTATACGATGCTATCCTGAGTTTTGGTGCTCTTAACGAGAGGACTTGGTGTAGCTTTAGACTCTGTGTTACAACTGGTGGTGAAATATTTTCTCAATTAGTTACTAGTTTCGTTCTTCATTCCCAACAAGTTCTCTAGATGGGTCAGTTTTATTTGAAACGCTGGGCGGCTGCATCTTCGTCCTGACAATCCTTCACATAATGGAGTTTCGGGAAAGAATGCACTCCGTCATTTTGGGGAATGGCGAATCCGGTTTGTTGCTCAGTATGACATCCGATTCAAGGTATCTGCAGTGTAATCACATCAGTCCGGAAGCCAGCAGACTGATGCATCGACAGAAATTAAACCGATGGTTCCATTCGGGCTGACACCACCTGATGAACAGATCTGTTTTCTGAATAATCGCACTGGTAATTCGTGGTTTGTTGCCGTTGTGAACAGTGTCGAGACATCCTTAAGGTAGAAGTAACCATGTGTGCTTTTTTAACAAGCTATCAGATTGAGTGCGCGTTAAGCGAATACAACTGGCTTTTCAACAACACAAATATTTCTGTGATAAAATTGCCCCGACACATACGAATATCAAACTAAAAACACTGGAAAATTGTTGACTGCTTCTGAGTATAATGGAGCCGAATTCATCGAGGAATTTACAAAGTGACAACGATCGACTCACCGTACAGCAGGCAACGTGGGGCAGCTTTGAACGTGAAAATTCCACATGAAATACTGTATTGAAACGACTTGTACTGGATGACAATTATGCCACAATGTTCAGAGGCATAGCGGGGCTCGCAAGAGAAGACGGTATGCGATCATGTGTGAGAATATATTCCATCAAAATCCATGAAATCTTTTACACAATGTCGATCAAATAATGAGCAAGTGAGCAAATAATTCGGATTGTGCGAAGTGAGGTGATTATTCACCCATGCCCAACATATTCATGTTCATGGTAGTTCGCATCACCAAGACAAGCGAAGTTGGAGGGGCGAGAGTGGTTAAGTGGACTGTTCCACGTGTACAGCATGAACCTATGACATTTGCAAATCATTTCTGTCACAAGCCTTGGAATCATTCAAGAAATACATATAGTTCACAATATCTCGTCTTAAACTCATGGATATAAGAACAGTGTCATTTCACATTCTCCGTTACTCATGGAATTTTCAATGCAAACTCACGTTTGTGCACCGGAACTAAAAAGTGAAGCACGAGGAAGGAGATGCACAAGAATGTTTTATGATTGTGTTGAGTTAATGGTTTTGTGGGGTTGAGGGGTATCGTCGTTCTGAATGTTGACAGTGAACATACTGCTAAGTATGTGGTCATCTAAATCTCGTTCTCGTACACAAAAATGCGCGGTGCTGTCGTAAACTTTCGAACGCATAACGAAAGGGCGCGCAGTTATCATTCGAAACTTCCGGTATAAATCAGACAGCCCATTGTGGATATTAGAGACCACAATTATATAATCGATTTTATTCGTCATGTTGTGTAATGAGCTACAGTTGATTTTCATCACCCCATTGGATATTCGATGAAGAAAGTCCGTTTCTTCATAACAGCATGTTGATTTTCATCCAGCAGCCAACTGGTAGCAATTTCGTCCTCGGTCCCAACTTGCTTGTTCACGTCCGCTAGTGAATGCGTCTTGGTTTCGTAGATTTGTTCAACATGGATGTTAACATTAATCAGAAAACGGTTTGTTGTGTAGACAGATGAAGAAGATAATAACACAGTCATGTTGAGAAGATTGATATTTTTATTGCCGAAATTTCGATTACCGCAAAAAATGTTTGTCCTGATAATTTCTTAGTCAAATGATTACACGAATAAGACATGCTAGCATATTGCCAATTCGATCATGTGGCTATGGCTGACTGTTTATTAGTCGATTATTGAGTCTAGCCACTGCACTCTGTGTATTCGCGTGTGCATGTGGGATCGCCGGTGTCATTGTCAGGACTAGTTTGCCTGCTGTGACCCATGCAGCTTTCACCGGGTTGCTTCCACATCACTCTGTGGTGTTTATTCAGTGTGTCGTTAAGTAACGTAATGCTATGATCGAGTCACGTTCCGGTTATCTTTACTGTAATGCGTTTGTTGGTGGAAAATGTGTCTTCCGTGTTCCACGATTCTAACCTCCAATTGTCTGGATATCTGGCTAATGCATTCCACCGGACACGGTGTGCAGTTTATCATATAAACACAGTTAGTACGATCGTGTTGTTCAATAGATTTCCTCACCTTCATCAGGTAAAGCTGTAATGTATTGTCAAAATGAAAGAATGCACCGACTTCATAGCACGTAAGAACATTACTGATTCGGTTATCACTGTTTTATTGACCCTCCGATTCATGCGAATATCATCACATGACGTACAATATAATCTGTTTCATCAGAATCGGTTTTGGTTCAGATGTCCTACACAGTTCCTTGTGCTCCACGAAGACACTAACATGTCATGAAAAATGTACTACACATAAATGTTTGAACCAATATTCGAATATTCTTTTCGAGATAAATTCGACTGGACAAGGTAGGTAGAGCCGGTTCCAAACCAAAAAAATAGTGTAAACATCCAAATGGGAAATACCACACTGGACGGCATCAGCTAAGTAGGAGTGATGTAAATTATCCATGAATGCAATCTACACGAAACACCCTATTTTTGAACAGTCTGATTCTCAAATGTCTGAGAGAAAACAACGAGGACCGTATTTCATCGAGTAGTTTACATATGAAAAACAGGTATATTATGCCAAAATGGTAAATGATCGAATGCGAAGCTGAGATTTTCAAACTCCGCTTATAGCTTTTTAGCTCAGTTGTTATAGTGCTCGTTGCATAATGCCATGTGATTTCTGGCTCTGCTGATTCACCGACTGTTGACCAACGACACAACCAACATATCTACCACTTTGCTCATCGAAACAAATAGTGAAAATCGACCGAAATAATCAATATAATACAACGTTTATCAGTAACAGGAAAGAGGATTCCAGATAAAACACAAAATTCACTATTAATCCTCTGCTGGATAGAAAAGTGATGCCAGTCACCAAATGATCCATCATTTTGCATTCCGGTCGCGACAATTCTTATGGCTGAACTTCTCAGTAACCTTTAGTTAACAGTTCAAGTTGACAGTAACTCGTGGTGCTGCTTGTCATGTGTAGCAAGTCAGTTCTCTATGTGCAAAATCTGTTGATCTCGAACCTACGTCTGCTATGGTTTTGACCAATGACAGACTAGTGAAATAAATTCGTCTAGATAGTTATGTTGTTCACCACAGTTATGTGTAGCAACTGACGAGAACATATAAAACGGTACTACCATCTTGCGGAACTGGTCTTCTGATTTCCTTATTCAAATTCGTAACTTGGCAAGGATGTCCCATATTTCTGAAACAATAAACACTCCCAATCTTAAATACGATCGCCTAGTGACTGCATTTTGGTGGCTACTTTGTACTTGTTGAACGATATAAATAAATGGAACGAAAGTTGCAAAATGTGCCTCACTTTGATCCGGTAGACGTGCCCCGTCTAAAAGAGCCAAGACGGATGAACAAATCAAGCGCTTTTGACTGACGTTGAGGAGAACAATTATCATAAGAATGGTTATTTTTCACACAAAAACTAAACATTCAAACATTGAACCTGATAAGAGAAGTGATCACTTGCATCTAAACACTGCAGACTGATAGTTGTACTGCCGTTTAAGTAACATCTAAGTGAGTCAGCTGCGATCAATTTTATAGAAGACAGCGGAAATTTAAAAACGCTTTGGCACCACTGGATTGAAAACACTGACAATTTTATACATTCATTGGTTTACATGATTTCTTATCTACGGTTAGATTTATGCTAATGTGGGATGCAATACTACACACATATGTGCTGAAGCATTTTAGCAATAAGAACCAGGTTATGAGAATCAGCGACGAGAATGCTGCCTGTCCAACACGTCACATGTTGCAATTCTCGTAAAACCCAACATGTAAATGCAATTACACTGGAATCACTTTTAAACTTGAACAATTTATGTGGCATTCTCAAGATTCCATGGCGTCAGTAATACATAAAATATGATTCAAATCACAGGAAAGTTGAATATAACATCTGAGTTGACATACCTACAGTCAGCATGTTCAAAGTGCTCAACAGCAGCATTGCAAACAACAAATAGTTCATGTTCACTTTCTGAATGTTTTCTAAACGGACGTGCTGTTCGCCTATTTATTGAAGTTCTCCAGGCAAGTTTCAAGCCAATTGCCTGGCACATAACCACCAATCACATTATGGCAACAAATATCAACTGTCCAATCAAGAGGAGGAAAACAAAATTGGTGAGTAGGTTATCCGTTTCGTTGAATCAGTAAGAATATTGTTGACGGGTTATGAATACCGATCTGCAGCTTCCGTCTGTTTGCACACATCAGACGGACCAAATGCTACGACTGCAGCATAAAACGGTTTCATTATAATGGCAGCATCGTATCTTTTCATCCCGTTAATTAATAGCAACTGCGACTACACAAATCGCGCTATGACGTGGGTGTAATGGATATTGCTCATTGTACGAAAGTTCATTTTCCATGGTGCCCAGTACAGTTAACCCATCAACGGGTAAGAACAGAATCTGCTGGAGACTTGATTTCACTTTTTATAATAAACATTACTAAGGACGTAAATCTGTTCATGAAATTCACAGAGAAGGCGAAGGCGAGAGACAAAGTGGGACAGCGATAAGAATGTCATGGTTATAGTGGCATATTTGCCTATTTTCTGCCGTAATCTATTACAGATTATGATATCCGTCTCGGAAGAGAGTGGATTACTTCGCTGTTGAACTAGTCCCAGGATTGCTGATGTAGTTGCGTAATCTGATTCTGTAGAACCAAACGTGATCACATTTGTGACGTCCGGATACAGCGTTCGTGATCGCTCATGTCCGTGCTGATCGCAGATGCCTGCAATACCTGATATCGTGTAATGACCGGTCTCTCTTCTAATAGATCTTTAGCACACCTGACTTCACACTCATTTTTCCCTTACTACAGTCAGCAGTCACCACTCCGCACAACGTGTTCGTGCTGATGTCACTAACATTCATAGCACGCCTACGTTCATCTTCATGACTCAGCCCTGAAATCCTGTAAGCGTCAGGCGTAACCTTACGGAGTGGGCTGTCTCTAATTTGACCAACAATGACGAGATTATCGTAAGATTGTTTGGCTGAGCAAATTGATCGTATTTGTGATAAACGTTTTTTCTGGGATCTCTATGTTCGAGACTGAGTTCAGCCACTTGATGCCATAAATTAGTTTATGGTAGTGATGATGTGCTGTGTTTAAGTGGCTTTCTTGACTCATGCATAATGTGTACGTCACGCCACCGTACAAAAACCTGCCGGGTTCACAGGATTGGTGTACCGTCGTCTTCAATTTGATAGTCAATCTGAGGTTTTCCGGTGCCTTTCGCTGACGGTCAGAACACTGATATGCAGATCAAACACAGTGACTGCGACAGAATAGTTCTGGTCTGAACTCGAGGTAAGTGAACGTTTCCGCCACTTTGAGAGGGTGTTCATCAAGAAGGACGTCGGCAGCTTGACGGACAAAATGTTTCATAATGCTTGTCATTTTCAACCAATGTATCAGTCCAAAGTCTGTGCCCGCAAGTGCGAGCTTGTCAACCAGTCCCAGTAAAGTGTGTTCAGAGTGTACCACTCAAGCAAAGGCACGCATAATGCCTTGGAGTGACTGGGTGAAATAAAAGAAGAAACATCAGAGTGTATTCTGATAACAGCTGATATCCTGTATACGGGAGCCCGCCATTAGCAACTGGGGTCAGTTTTATGAATGAGCAATCATTGTACGACATGCGCTCTAAGCTCACTAAACCATTGGAACCGTATCACCTGGGAACGATAGTGGTCTGATCACAATTCACAGAACGTTGGTCTTTGCTCGTCCCGAGGAATCCTAAGCAGACTGAATTCACTCCTCACACGGAAATGAACTGTGTCGTTTGAGGTACAGTTAATCTGAAACAAAATTAATTATGCGAAGGTGTGAAGGTCCGTTGGGAAATTTGGGTAAAATTTGTTTCACTCCGACAACGATAGAGTGAAACTTCGAGAGAAATACACATTTGTTCTTGGCCGTAGCTCTCATGAAGACGCTTGTTGAAAATATATTGGCGGATTAACATCGAGTACTTGTACACTAGTTTTCTTGCTATACATCATTGATCTACACATCCGCCATTAGAGCTCAACACATTTGCCCTTTAAGTTTGTCCGTTACATGGTCTTATTCAAGTTACTAACGAGTTATTGATGGATGTTCATCTAGATGTTTATCTAGAACAGACCCTCATTCTTACTGCCTAACCAGGACTTATTCATTCAGCGTTGGTTTGGCAACATTTCCGTTTGTCTGGTCTCCCTCGACATTTAATTTTATGTCCGTGATTATTATGGAGTTACAACAGAACCGTATGGTTAGATTTTGTTTAAACACACTAAAAAAATGCCGGAAAATTGTGGTATGAAATTAACTAACTGTGGTGAGCGCAGCATGGATCTGCTGGATGGGTGGTCATGAAACGAACAGTGACCGTGAATGAACTTTGAACCATTTCTAGGATTGGGAAACAGCAATGACAAGGGGTTCCTTGACCGGTAATCTCGTTGGGCTGATCAGTATTCTGATGCGAGATTCACAAACATGATACCGACCAATTTCCAAAACATTCAGTTTTCCAGTACTGAGATTTCCGAGCATTACATGTATGTGGTCACAACATTCTATAAACATTGCCACATCTAAACACTATTGTTATAACGGAAAGTTTACAATAGCAACAGAAATCTGTTGCTATAAGCGGCATAGAATATGACCGTTCAGGAGCTTTTCGAAATGTTCATCCATTGCCTACCGCATGACACAAGATGACCACGCTTCTACTGAGATGTCACGGAACGAGGATTGAATAGTGCAACACATACTGTGACATATGCCACTAACTACCAATTAACAGAAGGAAGTGTTTGTGATTCGAATATTGATTGGCAATATACAACACGGGTGCGTACTGCTCTGCGAGATCGCAACTATAACTGATTTCTGTTATTCACTCACTGGTCATCAGTTCATGCGACCGACGTGCGCCAAGTTCATGAGACACAGTTTGGTAATGGCTGCTGTCTAGGGTTCAAGGGACCAAACCCCATCCAAAACATTCTTCCATCTCTTTTAGGAACCGGGGTCGATGCCTGCTACCCCGTATGTAATAGGTGCACATGACTAGTTTACTGTTGAATATGAGAAACAGGATTTGCAGCAGGTAGGGACTGCAACAAAAGATGTTGTTTGGAACTAGTAGATTTGACTGCTAGGCATGTCGGAGTTATCAATTTGGGGTTGGGGTTGGTGGAGTGTGTGTGTTCCTGTTTCGAAATAACCGGTTGTACAAGAAACATTTATCCGCAATTTCCATGATTCGGTTTCGAGTTTCACTCAGTGTTCCATCGTTGATACCGTACCTGGTGGCCGGTTAAACGTTTAAGTTTCAACCCGATTCATCTCAGAGGTCTCAGTCTTCTCCGAGTTT
>LUCH01004786.1:0-24235 GCA_013368495.1 Paragonimus heterotremus
AAGTTCTCGACGGTCGTCATCGTACTGAGAGCCAGATAGAATCGAGTGACGCTTGCTTATGAGGTTTATCAATGTGACAGAAACCCAGTTCTGTCACAAGTGTACAGCTCTTTCGGAACACACCTCTTTAAGACAAGCTTTCATAGTTGTCGCGATCTGTCCCCAGTATTCGTTAGGTCTTCTCACCTGACTCCAACTGGGCGATTTGTTCGCCAATGCTTCCAGGCAAGCGTTCTTTACACTCTCTTCACTCGAATGCCAAGTAAGTATCTTGCATTTTAGATTTCGAGATAAAGTTACGCTGGAGGGCGCAACGCTCGTAAGCATCTGTTTGATACGATTTGGATAGTCTGTCATTCAAAATTAGACGTGCTGATTATGTGTTCACTGTTTTATTGCAGGTTACCAGGGGACCCGACCTTCATTCACCATGTAGCAACCAAGCACAGTAGTCTTGATCTCTCCGGCGTTTAACGCTCGCGCAACTACAGACCATCTATGGAAAGCCGCTGAAGTCTAGGACACCTCGACCGGATTCGGTGGTCACTTTACCTGGTCTCCCGATACAACATCACTTATGTGATATATTTGCCAGAGAATGTAGTACTAGTGCTATTCGTTGAACATCTCGATCACGATTTTGTCTCTTTAGTGTTGCAGTCTACTTTTGTTTTCCCTGGCTTTGTGGTGTACACGTGTAATGTTTATTATCTGTCTCTTTGGTAATTCCTACTAAAGACACCTACCAACCACTCCCATTACACTCAGTCACACCCACTATCCCCTTCGTTTGAATCCATTTCGCTTTCTATAAATTAAATAGTACAATCAGAACTGTTATGTCAATCCTGTGTGTATCTTTTTGTTTGCCTCTGCCCTGACTTATGAGTAAAAATTTTGGTTGAATCAAAATTTTTCTTGCCTGTACTTGGTTCCTGTTCCGGCTCAAACGACGGTTCAAACATCCACTGGACATAATCCAGAAGTTTCGGTCTCACTCTAACCTAGACCACAATCAGAGTATATAAGCCACTATCAATCACCAATTAGGTGTACCGCACCTATTAGGCCATCTACTGTCGGAAAACTGCGTCGAAGAGCAGTCCGGTGTTGATCACCCGGGATTTCAAACTTCCAACCAGACTTTGACTGCCGATTATCCTCTGGAGCAAATGTTACGTAATTGGACCACATTACTTTGGAGGTCGACTGCGTCGAATAGATGTAGCAACGTGCAAGATAAAGAGAAGGGTCTAGTCGACGTCACCTGAGCTAACTCCCAAACGAAAAATAACACAGCCTAAACATCGATGAGAATGACGAAGGTTAAATTGCGACGACCATACAGTTATCCGGTTAAAATTGGTTTGCGATGGTATGACTGTCCAGCCTGACAATACATGGTTGACTGCACCGCTAAAGAAGCAATTTTGACATTTGGGTTTGCCTGATTTTATCGTCCATAGGGAGGAATTTGTGGAAGTAGCCATTACCAAACTTTTAGAAAGTGCCTTAAAGACAGGCTCACCGAAGCAGCTGCGGAAGACGAGGCAATAAGTGTAGGACACGCAATTTTTAACGTGCATGTATTAGCATGAATTCCTCTTATGCGTGCGCACCATCGAACTGTTTGCATGAATGCGTGAAAATTCCTACTTTTCACTCGATCCTCTCTTATTTTCACCCAAGGCATATGACACTCTTATTCACGACGAATTTCTATTATTATTGTTATTACTATTATTATTATTATTGCCAACAGTTACGCGCTTTACTCCTTCATTTTATTTCTGTTATCACAGTTGTTCGGCTGTTCCAACAGCTTTCCACCCCTGGTTATCGTACACTGTGCATTTATTCGTTCAACGGTTCGGATTGAAGACAACGAACTGCTGACCACTGTCCAATTAAAAACGATAACTAACTAGGGATCCCAAGGCTCTTGAAAGCACAACCTTTTGTCAAGACCACTTGAGGGGCTGTATCTTAATGAGTGCTAAGCTTTCCAGTCCACAAAAAGACTACCGAACATCAACTGACTTTGATGGAGAAAACCCAAACAATATTGTGTTGATTCTGGAAATACAGAAGTGAAGTAATTGACAATCACCACAGATATACTTATTAACTTTGAACCAGGTATGCTCACACATCAAAAACTTACATAATAAATTTTAAATTAAGAGCGACTACAACAGAAGCCTAGAACAAAACACGTATCTGGGATTGTGTTGGTAAACAAATGTTCGTAAAAACGAATGTATTGCATTGAACAAGGCTGAATGGTCAGAGAGAGGAACATTTACTAAGGCTATACCCGGTATAAGGTGATAAAGTGGCCGCAGTTAATAGAGTTCGAGGGAAAAATCCATTCGTCCAAATTTGGACGAACGCTATCACAACACCAATTTGAGGAGGATGAATATTCGCTTATTAAATGCTTGCGAGACGTTGGCACCTGCCAATATTTTCAATGGAAAATCAATCATCGAAAGGAGACAGCCCGGTGTGCCTCAGGCGAACATGAAAAGACGGACTCAAAGATGGATAAAGAATGCAGGACTGAAGACGCCGAAAGAAGCCACTGACATAATTAGTAACACACCTGCTAAATATGCTAAACTTGCAACTGTACACATGATGGTTACCCGAAACATACCCAGTTATGCGCATTTTCCATAAGTTAAACAAAAGTAAATTACCTTGCTCACGTGTTGAACATATGGGCTGGCTTATGACGTGGCTGAATTTACTAAGCTATTAGGGGTTGCGCGGTATGAAAGTAAATTGTTTAACAGGGTTGTGCACAACAATTTTACGGCCATTTCCTGAGTGTGCTGAATGTCTGTGGGTAGATACACGAAAACATCGAAGCGAATTATCATTCCGCGCTCAAAGCACAGGACGCCATTTATATTGCAGTGTACTGATTACAGCGACTTAATGTGCCCTTCACACTCCTTAGGCTACGCACCGTATTCTGTTATACCAGATGTAGTTCAGTCTTGTCTTTTTAATTGATTTGCACATATTCTGCGTTATTAGGGGACCTCTTGAGGTTTACCTTTAAGATAGCAACGAGAGATATAGACAATTATTGAGGAAGTGTATTTATCGCGTAATGAACCATACAGTCGACCGAATTATCTAAGCCTACGCCAAACATAAATGTCAAATGAACAATTGTCACCGCCTGTCACGCCATGAATTACCTCTAAATGATTACATAATGCATAATTCAAGCTTTTCAAACTAAGCAATCCATCTTTCTGATAAAGCTTACCCATTTTCGGCGAGCGGATCAGAAACCATCCATAGCGAAGTCAGGTCACCGGTTCAACAAAGGCGCGTAGCCCTGGGTCTGAAAGGTACTTCCCGGTAGCACAGTAAAATTCCAGTAGTGATTCAGCGCCTTTCGAAGCCGACACTGCACGTTTATTTAGTCTCTGTTTCGGTCGATATTACGTGGGTCAATACCTCCTAAAATTCATCATGTGCAAACTCTTTGGCGGGTAACCCGAACTTTGGTTAAAAATTCGTCACTGTCATTGTCCACTCATATTTTTTCCTCTACTGGCGTCTCGTGCATCACAATTTGCATGCGATTACTGTTATCCGCTGCCGAGCAACACGCTAATTAGTTACGTATTTAGTTTTTTGGGTTACATTCTATCTGTTCTAAATTGTACTTTGCTTGTTGCTTTCCACTGTGACCCGAGTTAGCTCAAGCAAGGCGAAAACTCAGCAACCACCGAGTGAGGTAGTTAAGACTTGCGGCCGTCATGGTTGCAAAATGTCCGTACAAAGTGGTATGCAGTGCTACCAGTGTCAGGAGTGGTATCACTTCAAATGAGCTGGCCTCAACCAACACCAGTACAAGCAGTTTGACTCCTCACCTCTAAATTTCATCCGCATCAGCTGAAGGTTTGACGACACCCGAAGCGTCGCTTTGCTTCTTACTGGTCACGCAGGAACCACAAAAATTGGATCGACGCAGAAACCCTGAGACTGCAAATGCGGAGCTCTTCTTAGTTCTGTATCTCCTTCTGTTTCTTCCATGTGAGCAGGATGAAGGAACACCAATGGACTCCGTCCGAAATGAAGTTGGAACTCCAGTCTCTAAACGAATACATTGCTGTTGGATTTGTTGAAGTTCATCTGGTGTGTTCGTCGTCTTTTGTCTAGTATAATGCGGAACGATGAGTCCATAGAGATGTGTTTAGTTTGGTTGTAGAAAGCCTATCCTTAATCTGTCTTTATTTCTTTGCTGTGCGTAGTAAACTATCATAACGAATTTTGCACCATAATTGCACATAAAATGTTTGCTTTTTCCTTCTTACAACCATCACTGTCTATCTGTTAAAACTTCCTCCTTGGTGATGTCGACACGTTCTCATCTTCATCTGTACCTCGATTGTTTCAATGAGGCCATTTCCCACTGACTAGTGGCTGTTTGTGATCACGTGCTTAGTTGCCCCATTTTGAACTCCTTTGATGGATAATTTGTGTAACCGGTTGATTCACATTCAAGGTGAGACAGTATCTTTGTTGTAATTTTAATAAACAGCACCCTATAAATTCCAAACTGTTCCAACGACTTTTCTGACGTTTATTTGACTTGGAAGGGAGTCCCGCTAACCCGACTGCCTGAATAAGGATTATTGGAATTTCAACTTGAATATCACTCACAGTTGATCGCAGCTGTCGCATCCCCATAGACTTTCCAGTCGGCCCCTTTCGAAAAGCAGAAGCACTAGACTCGAGTTTCGCTCTCATTAGAGCTCGTCAGTAGTGCATATCATCGCCACTGCCGGGACCTGAACCACGAACACGCTGTTCATGAGGCAACCGTGTTAACCACTGCGCCATTGACCTAACATTAGGCACGACCGAATTATCATGTGTGGACGCTCAACCATTTTCGCTTGTGAGTAATGATCAGGTTGCCCGATCGTCTCGAAATGGAGACAGTTACTGTCTGTTAACTCCAATCGATAACCCCGCGATTAGGACTTCCTAGACAGGTCGAAATCTCCGATCTCATTAAACCTGCAAGGCGATATTTTAGAGTACTGATGAGTAGTCGGGGATTTGGTTAATTTCAAATTGAACATCACTCACAATTGATCGCAGCTGCCGCATTCCCATAGACTTTCCAGTCGGCCCCTTTCGAAAAGAAGCACTGATCATTACTCACAAGTGAAAGTGGTTGAGTGTTCACACATGATAATTCGGTCGTGCCTAATGTTAGGTCAATGGCGCAGTGGTTAACACGGTTGCCTCATGAACAGCGTGTTCGTGGTTCAGGTCCCGGCAGTGGCGATGATATGCACTACTGACGAGCTCTAATGAGAGCGAAACTCGAGTCTAGTGCTTCTGCTTTTCGAAAGGGGCCGACTGGAAAGTCTATGGGAATGCGACAGCTGCGATCAATTGTGAGTGACATTCAATTTGAAATTAACCAAATCCCCGACTACTCATCAGTAATTATTGGAGTTGTTGAATACGCGTTACTGAGTGGATTGCCCTAAATCGCCAGGAGCGATTCAACAATAGTGTTTGCTCCCCTTGTATTACGATCACCGAGAAGGCGGTTATCTCGTCGACAGAAGGAGGGGGCAGCGGCAATTATGAAGGAGATAGCTCTCAGATTAAGCAGAGTTGTTTCGTTTGACCACTTCTTCGCAACGTCTTTTTTAACCGAGCTATCCAAGTCAGTCTCAGCTTTTTCATTCTCCCCGGGCTTTACAAACCAGGTAATAGTATGCAGGTTGCGCGCCAAGTCAACCAAAAGCCCACGTGACCTTTTGATAGCCTAAACAGCTGTATTCAGCCCGGAGATAGTGGTGGATTAAACAGTGGCTTTGAAATCCGCTAACGTCCACCTGGCAGACGTGTCTTTCATTAGCTTTCGGTGAAGGAGGGTGGGGCGCGAGCAGCGGGTTAAACTTGAGTCACAAATCCTGGCAGACCGGAAGCTACAGCTGGAGACTAAGGTCGTGGTTTCGGCTATATTATCCATTCAGGCTTATGTGTCAGTGAGTTAAAACGGGAACGCCGATTCCGTAGTCGCCATTCCAACGACCGACAAGCCGAACACACGCAAAGTTGTCGAGGACAATGAAACCGTTCAGAAACCATCCCCCGGTTGGAGTGAGTCGTAACCCGCTCAACGGCTCTGTAGGAAATTCTTTCTTTCAAAAAATCTTGACGCTAGGAGCTTGGTGGGATCATCTCCTATTACTCAAAAGTTATTTTTTTCGACCCGTCCCACTAGGCATTTCTATCGGCGGCCCCACAACCCGCGCACATTGCCATCCTTCAAACCCCGCACCCAGCACTCGAAGCCATCAAACCTTCTGCGGGTGAAAACTCCCAAACACCCTCCCAAGAAGTTCAATTTAGCAGGGGCGCAGCGGTCACAATTTGCGACAGCGGGAATGCTGGTCAAGCGCCCGGTGTTCGCTGACATACGCGTGAGCGGTGATGTCGTCACCGCTGTTTCTGTGTTAGATGTTGGAGACCTTTCAATCAAGCTTAATTCATATAGTGCAATGGGTCTTCATATGATGCATCCCGGAATTCTTAAGGAAGCCGCTGATAATCTGGCAGAACCCTCCTATACGCTGTTTAACCAGACACTCCAGAATGGCATTCTATCTAGCGCATGGAAGGAGGCGACCATCGCACACAAATTCAAAGCGGGCAACCTGTACTCTCCGGCTATCTATCGGCCAATCAGCGTCACAAGCGTTCCGTGCAAGATACTGGAGCGCCTCTTAAAGCGTGCCATCCTCAACCCCTTCTTATCCAACCACTTTTCTTCTTCTACTCGGCATGGCTTCTTCTCTAACCGGTCGTGCAAACGTATGTGCTAATCTTCATGGATAGTCTGACGGAGGCCAAAGACAACGGTCTCGTCTCAGACGCCACCTTCTCTGGCTCTGCCAAATCTTTAGACCATATCCAAAACGACGTCCTGAAATACAAACTGGAAGCCTATGGTATTCAAAGAGAGGTTCTTCGCTGGATTGCCTCTCTTCTCGATTACAGAAAGTTTGCGGGAAAAATCCGATCAAATCTTTCCTCTCTTTCTTTCATTTCTGCAAGGGCTCCCAGGAGTCGGTGCTAGATTCCTTGATGCCTCCTATCTACATCAACGGCCTTCCGGAAAGTAGTTCCAACAAAGTTCTCCTACATGCCGATGACCAAAAATTATGAAGTGCTACTGATCCCAGTGCACTACAGATTGATGTTGGGAAGGTTATGCACCGTACGGACGATTGAAGTCTTCCACTAAATGACATTAAGTGAGCGTATGTCAATCGGTGGAGGTTCTGGTAATTTTCTTCTTGATTCATACTTCATTCGATACAGCAGATATCACGAAAGTTGATCTAGAGACAAATCTGGGCGTCTGGTTGACGTCCAAGTTGTCTTCCGCGTATTACCAAGGGTTGATTGGCAAAAAGTGATTTGCGGCTCTTAAGGCGGTTAAGCGCACTCCACCCCGCACAAACAAAAAAAAGTTCCAAACATTTTGCGAGGTCCATGTAAGACCACCTCTCGAGAGTGATAATCGGGAATAGTACACCGGCCTGAAGAAAGACTTTTCAGCTGTTCAGCTTGTCCAGCGCCCGGCTCCCAAAAAGTCAACTGTCCAAGAAATGTCGTTTACGAGTACTCGCTTGAAATGTTTTGTAAATATCCGCTTAAATTTCGACGATTCTGCAGCGAATATATTCTTACACATTTCATTTGAGTAGGTCTCGTTGAACTATTCTTCCTCATAGCGGATGACGAAGGCCGGCGAGGACATAACAGGAGGACTTTAAGGCCTCTCTCTCGGAGATTCCCCAGGCACCATTCATTTCGTACATTTATTAAACTTTGAAACAGTCTTCTTTCTGAGGTCGTTAGCAGCACATTTGGCGATCGCTTCAAAGCATTACTTGATTTCTATTTATCACTAAAAATCGACTGTTCAAGCAGTCTTACTCCGGGCTTGCAATATCCTGTTCTCAGTGATAGCCCTTCAGAACAACACATGCCTGTTCGATAATAAAAAAGAAAAATTGAAAAATCTGAGAGCTTGACATTGTGTGTGCTGTCACCTGTGACTGACTCATAGAAATATTACAGCATCCTCCTACGTACCGAGACAACAGTTTCAAAACAACCTGATTACCATGGGGCTGAATAGCCTACAGAATTGGCCCTGAATCGCCAACGTACAGCTCAGTTGCCGTTGGAATCAACGAAAGTACTTCCTAATTACTGTTGTTCTGTCAAAAGGTCATAGAAAATTGTAGACTGCTGATCTATCTTTTTAGTAGTAATAGTGTATATTTCTGACCGCATCTGCGAGAACCACGCTCACGTGAGCGCCATCATTGTAGAGGATTGCAAACGATGCTAAGAGACAACTGCCAGCGATTTCAGTGATTTCTTCATGGGTTCAAAGTTGGAGGCCCAAATCATCCGGATCTGGTCAGTTTGTCTATTTCGATATCACCGGTCTTCTGATGACCTGAAGGAGAGTCATTGAAAACAGGGTGTATCACCGCTATTTGGGGTTACCTGGGGCACCAAGGGCAGAGTAAACTACCAATATAACAAAGCAGAGTAAAATATCAACCCAACAACATTCTAATTAAGTGAGAATCTAATAACACATTGAAGTGGTATCAATAACAGCAGCCAACAACGTCAAATGTAAAGCCGTTCCAGTGGTTGTAACCCCGTAAGAAAAGAACTGTTGCCTGGAGAGCTGCGTGTGATCGGTAGGCCGTGAATATCTCCGTTGTCTTTTAGTTAAAAAATAGTTGGTAACTATCAAAGTTGTTGAAAATTTGTGATATGTTGCAGAATCTGAAACCTTACAAATATATTCCCTAGAGATTTCTTTGTTTCAATCTTCCGAAGACGTAAACAAGAAATGTGCAGCTTTTCAATGACAGGGACTAATGGAGAAATAACGCAGAGTTGCGTTCTACGTTATTTCGGAAATGTGAAGGCCAAGTATAATGTAAATCGACGTCATAGACGTGGAAACATGCCTTTGTTTAAATTTCGGCGTGATTCGGAAGGAAAGCGTGACTATAATTTCGACAACCGAACTGTTGTTGAAACATGAGTTCCAAGCTTTTTATAATACAACAAACGTGAGAAACGCCTATAACCTACTTCACTGTAGGACAATTCACCATGCTTCACCACTCGTTGGTACAACTGTTGTTAACTTTTCCATGGAATCAGGATGTACGCTGGAATTGAAACAGGGTGAACTGCCGAATGAACCACATTAAAGAACATCCCCAGCTGGAAAGATTATGATATTTATAACGGCAATTGCGTAGTTCTCTGGTATGGTGCTTCAAGGCCAAAGCCAGTTGAAAACGGCCGTGTAGACGCGAGAAGAGATTTTTTAAATTTTTCATGAAATATTAAAACGCATTTTGCGGGACAAATATACATATCTTATCGAGTATAATAAAAGCGTTGCAATGAGAAGAATCAGCTATAGCTGAAAATTGTCCATATTTGCACCTTTGTTGGAAAAAATGTGCCGCCATTTTTTTTGCCAAAAGCATCATGTGGGCTTTCCTCATCGATTGTACGTCCTGAAAATGCTTTCGTCAGAATTTCCGTGGTAGAACACAGCTTGTGTGGCAGAAACGCTCAATTCCGCGTGGTTCTGTAGATATGGTTGAAGTTGTAATCATCGACCACATTCCGTTTCATTGCATTGTACACAAAATATCACAGCAATTCTTAATGAAGGCTATACCGCCACGGTGGCTGGTTAATTATTAGCCTGAATTATATGTTCAGCTTGATTCCTTTATAGCATTTCCAGTGGAAAATGGTCTACGTTTTCTCCTGGTTGTTTCCACCTACGGTATAATGTAAACATGGGTAACACGTCCCACCCTATCAGTAACAACGTGCGTATTGTTCCGCTTATTGCTTATTGACTATTCTTGAATATAGCTTGCCACGTGTACGCGAGTCAATGCTCATTTATCAGACAGATAATGACCGAATTTGATATTCATTATTTTTCTGACGAAAGCATTTATTATTACTTCTACCACTTCAGCTACAACCCTCCTATCTTCGTATCATGGACCATTATGATTCCGATGACAGTTGTTCTATGCTTTCGCCGGCTACAGACTTCACTAACGGCTTCCAGCATGTCATCTCATTTTTTACCAGAACAGCAAATAATTCAGAATCTTATCCGTTCGGTCGATGATGTACAGATCACGTTTAAACCTATGGTTAACAGTGTAACAATGCAACTTACTCCTCCTCATTTTCTGCTGTAGCCATTCGGTAGAAGAAAAAACGACTGCGAAGAGAGTTTGTCTTACAACAAATATGACGGGCGAATTTCGCCCATTTATATGCTTGCGTACGGCATCACGTACACGAAAGTAACGCAACATGATGTCGCAGCCGAATACCACATGGAATGCCCTCACTTATGCAGTAATCTTATCCATAACGAATGTTTCCACCGCAGTCGGCTCACCCATCATTTCCCGAAAAATTTCGAAAAGTCTACGTAGTGAAGCAGTCTTCTCACTATGAACGTACCCGTACATAACGGGTCGGCGGTGTCCCATACCGTTTGTCACTAGGGACTGATATAACCTCCAACTTCGAAAGTATGAGGAAATATACAATGACATACTTGTGCCTGTTTGTCCCTTGAGTTGCATCCACATTTACAACATGTGGGAAAGGTCAGAATAGTTCAATCTGCATTCGCCGGGCAAAGCAGATGGGCGTATATCGGTTGCTTTCATCCCTCAGAGTGCGCACCACACATATAGCCCTAATCACCGACAGCACCACATCAAGGTTCTCTAACATCCCGTGACTAATATTACGTAACAAACTCACTTGACATTGCAGGTTTTAACTTGCGGCGGATGTTTCCAACATCAGTGGTTGTGGTAAGCTTCCCGTAAACATCCGTTACATACTGCTTATTGTCGCCAGGTGGTGTACTGTACTGGAACAGACTCTTGCACTCATTCAATTCATCGACGGTAGGTCCACGATTAGTATGACGGGACTCACGAGGCAGACGATCGAGAGGGTGGCTGTGCTCTAGCTCGAAAGAGCTCACAACCAGACACGCAACTCGTCGGACCACATGAAATCGTGATCTGCAACATGTGTTGCGAGAACTGGTTCGTTAAAACTAACAACAGCTAACCCTCTTGACACGTCGCACACCCCTGTAAATACAAATGACAAAACTGAAAAAGTACATTAAAAACAACCTCAGCATTCTTGTAATAACATTCACACATGCAATCGACCACAACAACAGCAGCCATACCAGTTTTCGAAAACCAATTACGAGAAGGTGGTTTTTGATCAATGGTCAGTAAAAAAACAGATAAGAGGCCATGGAGCAGATTTCGATCATTTCAATTTCTGCATCAACGAACAAACCATTAAAACAAATTCTTCCAGGAAAATAATTTTCCCCAACACGGCTGACATTCATGACCTGATGAAGGTCCGGGGTCGAAGCATATATACCTGCTTGTCTTGCCCCATCCGACTGTTATCAACTACCGGAATGAACAATTGCTGCGCGAGTCCTGCGCTAAGAAGAAGCTTGTATGGATTAAGTCATCGCTCGGTCTTCCAAACCCAAGTGGATAAAGATAAAGTCTCGAGTCGAAACTCACGGGAGATAAATGCCGCATGTCATTGACCACTCGGGCGGCCACCCGTCGAACAAGTCCAATGGCGAGTGCGCTGCTATTTAGAGCGGTGTATACGACTGGATTCGCATACTCACCCAGTGGTCTTAGGTGGACACCGTAGAGAGATTAAAATGTATGTCTGTCTAGGCGGGGAAATGCACTTTTTATCACCTCACAAGTCTCAACTCCGTTTATTGTCGGCCATCTGGTGGTGAGAAGAAAGGACTAAACCTGTTGACAGCCAAATCCCTAGATGTCCGATCACGATGGGCAGAATCAGAGACTCAAGTGCGATAGTGCTGAACTGTGGGCAAAAGATGCAGTACTCGGGTTAAGGCAAAAAATAAGTACTGTCCTTCTCCGACGGTGCATGTACTCGAACAGAAAGTACTTGCAATCGCAGGCTACCATTAAGCTTTCAGACTTCACCTGGTGGGTTTGTTGGCTGAATTCCCGCTTGCACCTGTTTCGTACAGAGCGAAAGGCTTCTAGATCCTCCAGCTTGCCCGCCAGCTTTTGTTCAGATAATTGACGAGGACGTACGTCAACAAGACAATATATGTTCCGCGGGAGCACTACAAGATGGGACTTTCATACTTTGCTAGAAACAAACGCCTTGTCAGCTTTGTGAATGACACTTAAAGTGATTGTAGCTTGAGTTCACTGAATCACCTGCGAGGTTAAGTCTACCTAAAACTGTCCTTAGGGCGTTGAAATGTGTTTTACTGAAATTTCGGAGTAAATTCTTTGTTGCAACATCTGGTAATATATAACATGGCAAATGTGGCATCCGTCAGCAACAGGAGTGGTCAGAGGGAACAGAATTTGAAAAACTTCAACGCACGTGCTAGTAAAGGTAATACTTCGTGTGTTCTACTGAGTCAATCCAAACGTCTAATGCTTCCTTACTTCATATTTTCCAAGTTTACCTGTGAGCCGGTGTCCAACTAGCTTAAGATCACGTCGGAAAATAAGCCCAGGTGTATCATCAGAAGATTTCTTCATTATCGGATTCAAGTGGTGTTGGAAAACGTTGAAAAGAATCGCCTCTGACATTGAAAGACCGGAAGCGTCATGTTCCGGTGAACAATTCAGCAGACGTAAGTTCAGGAGTCTGTCGATTGCTCATAAGCGTCCAAGAGTTGAGAATCTGGCAAACTAGTGGGTTAATGCAGGTTTTCAAGTGACTGTTCGTCTCAGAAGTTTCCTATGCATAACGAATGTTTGTAGGTGCAAGAAGAAAATGCGTGTTAAATTGAAAAATGTAGGGTGATCACATGTACTGCGACAAATGATATTTATTTAAATAATTTACAAAGCCAATGTGCACTATTAATGTTTTTGTGCCGGTTGATAAAATGCAAAATGCCGTCAAGTATTTTTTAATGGTATTTCGCGACAGGCGGGTAACCAACAGCTACTTGTAAGGTGACTAACACGTAGTAATCAAAACTTTATGTGGAGCACCGTTTTCGCGTCGAAAGTGTTTTCCACTACGCATTTTACAGCCAATCACAAAGCGGCTGTGCAGACCAATAGAAACGCACTAGTATGAAAATCGAAATACTCTATTATTAATCAGTAATCAAATTCCGCTCAACAAGTCAATGGTTCCTGTGATTTCAACTTAGGAAAGAGTCCTAGTCTAAGAGTCATCGAGCGGGAGTTCATGCGGTGCTAATTGAATCAATGTATATGAAAACCAAATTGCTCACCGCGAATAGGAAAAGTCCTCAGAAAATTGAACGAAGAATGTGCCCGTAAGATAAATTTGACAACTGGGCACTACTCAGCAATGGGGAACAACAAAACGGGATTGAGCTCACCCAAACAAGCGGTGTGGTAGATTAATCAGTCAACTGATAAAAATGACCAAAAGTATGGTATTATCACGGAAAAGTCGCAACGGTGACGGATAGGCTCAAAAGTAGACGTATAAATTAAACGGGAGATGTGTCAGTAAAAATAAGAACGACTCATTGATAAGTCAATTTCCGTTAGGTTGAATTGACCACCACAAGGAAGAAAGACAGTGCCAGAGGTGAGATTCGTTGGACGACTGATAGATAATTCCACAAGTGACGTGATATGATAAAATTTGAGCGTCGATAGATCAGATAATACGCTGTGCTAAAATATCTCGCCGCTCAACCACTTTACCGGTCCAAAAGTCACACGAATGAAGAAGACAGATATGATGCGTGGTACCCACCGTTCATTCGTGCTGATGATCTAATTCAGAATTGATTTCTGATGGTTTCACACAGGCGTACAACTGAGGGCAACAAAACGATATATACAAAATGTACAAGAATGAATTATAAAATATGTGACTTGTGGACACTACAGTAGTCATTGTTTGGGTCGAGACAAAACGATTGTTTGCGCATCGGTAAACAATAAGAATGATAAACTACCAATAAAAATGTAGGAAAATGACTTGTTTTGACATTTAGAGATGAACATGGCTCAGGCTGAATAAGATTAATGGAAACGGTTGCAGTTGGTGTAAAAATGGAGATGAATAATGAAGTTCAACTTTCAGGAGAATAATAAATCCTAGGACCACCTTTCAACACAATTCAGAGAAGGCACAGCAATCCCAAAAATGGTGCAACAGACTTCAACAAATTCAACAGAGGATGAGCTCGCTGGTACCCCGATGGATTATTGTGCCTTGGCATTACAATTTTCATTTCTCTATTTTACGGTCCGCGGTACTAGCTTACCCGCACTCCGGTTATTTAGGAAGTGAACGATGGAATTCATGGCCCATCTGATTTGTTGGTGGTCAGGGTTGACAGCTGATCTTTGTCACACTTCTAAAGCTTGTGTTCAATTTGTACACAAGTCGCCATCACGACTACCAAAATTGACACCCTGGCCAACGTCTTGGAGGCCTGGCAACGAATGCTTGCCGACTGTTGTCGTCCGATCTTGAATAAACACCCTGCTTTGCTTGCTTCCGAGCCATATTCACGTTTGCCGGAAGTTGACTTTACGTCGTCGGTAAAAGTGGACTCCACTTTTATTGAATTGCGGAAAACGGTCAGTCGGGAAGAAGTACCATGTGCGTTGGTCAGTGACAGTGGCACTCACTCCACTGCGCAGAAGGACGAAGTAAGACAGAAGGGAGTAGAATGTCGATATCCGCTCACTTCACCGAAGTGTCCTCAAATCAGCTGTGCCGCCTAGAATTTCCAGTGTCTTCTAGAAAGTGCGAACATATCTATCAAGCCGCATGATTTCGAAAAACTGGAGAAAGGTGTGGGTAGCTTCCCGAAACAGTATCAAAATTTTGACTACTCAAAAACCGGAAGCTGTCCAGCCAGGCTGTACAAAAACCGTGTTCCCCAAACCAACATGCTTAGTTTGAAGTCAGTCGAAGTTGTGTATCATCTTGGCGGTGACTTCCGATCATCCCTAAGTGTTATTATCAATAACCTGGGTACACTAATGTCACACAATTGATTCATATGATGAATCTGCCCACCGTAGACACAGCTATCAAATTTCTCCGTAATCCACTTGTTACTACCCTTGGAGCGTCTGTTGCTGACATCGATATTCCTGAATCTATTCCATGTTAAAGTAGTTCAGTTGAACATGCTTTTGAGAGCGAACCACCACAGTTGCGACTACCTGAAAGCCTCAGAAACACATGGCGCACAAGCCGAATCATTCCTGACTCATTTCAACTTTGGCGGATGCAGTTACCTTCGGTTAACCTATTTTCCATTACTGAAGAGTTGGTACATGGTTGATAGCAAGATGTACAATTACGTCCGAGAGATTAATACCTGTTTTCTTCCGTTCGAGGTGTTATTACTGCTGTGTTGGGACCGCCACTGGGGTTGGGCTGAGTCAATCATTCCACTCTCATATTTTTAGAGCCTTCATGAGATGTTTCTGGTCATAATTCCTGGAGATACCGTTGAAGTTAAGTACTCCGGAATGGATTCAACACACCCTGTATCTGTGAGGAAATCCTCCATAGCACTTTTCATGAAATGCGGAATCGCTTCAATGGGGCCTTTGTCTAAATTCTTCAGTGGACATCATGACGGTGACCTACATGGACAAGGTTGCGAAACGGTGGATTAGCCGTAACCTTCTGCACAACATTATTATTCAGTGTCTTTGGGCTGCCCCCAAAACATTCCAAGAAAGCTGATCCTTCTAAACAGTAGACGTGGAGACGCGAACAACCTCTTTGCATTTTTAACTCGTTACCGCTCGTTTTCCGCTCAACATGAGAAGCGAGATGGCTGAATTCTTTAAACTGGCTCTCTAAAAGTTATCATGAAGTGGTGTGATCGAGCAAAGTTGACGTGACCGGCTTAGGTGCAGGAACACGTTCTCAAACCGGAGACACCCTTATATTATTTTCGCCAACAGTTGTGCATGCCAACTGATACGCAAAATACATCCATTGCATGCCGGTGAATAATCCAGAAGCAGCACTCGAAGATCACTGCCCAGTCTCACATTAGAAATAGGGGTAGTTGTGAGGGGCTGGATAAAAGCCATCATAATTTCTATACTCAAAGACGGTGAACGATCAGAGGTCGGAACCCGCCGACAATAAGCCTGATTTATGTCCTCAACAAAATTCTTGAATGCATATTGCGAGAGAGGACCCGCAGATATCTCTGCGAGCAAACATTTTTCACAGTTCCTCAACACTGCTTCTAAGGGGTAGATCATGTCTTGCCAGTCCGCTTACTGTTTCAGACACTGTCACGGAGAAGCCAAATAGAGGAGAAGTGGTCGAGGCGTGCTATCCAGATTTCCGGAAAGCCTTCGCTTCTGTCAACCGCAGGCTTTCGGGCTGGAAGCTACCAGAAGCTGGAATATCTCCCAGAATCAGTAGGTAGATTCAGATGTTTCTAGTTGGTTGGCCGTGCAGAGTAAGTATAAGAGAAGTATTGTCGGACAAAGGTTCTTCATTAAGTGGAGTGTCCCAGGGGTCAATCCTGGCCCTTCTGTTCTCCATGGTACAAATAAGTGAATTGACCGACAACCACATCTATCCATGGCAACTGTATACAGATGATATAAAGCTGGCGGGGAGTGCGTCAGAATTGGACGCCCTCCAGGAGGACATTCTGAAGATCTGCGAATGGACATTTAGGTCAGATTTATAAGTGTATGTACTCAAAAGTCATATTCTCACTAGTACTTCCCAGTCGACCTTAAGGTATATAAGGGATGCACACGGACAGACAGTCAAACTAGAAACTAAACTGCAAACGGGAGACTATGGTATCCAGGTCACTGGCACGTTTGCTTCATCTGCTCAGCATGCTGCAGCCGCCAAAAAACATGGCGGGATCTATGCCGACTAAAATCCGCGATCGTCAACCCATGTTCAGCAGTGTTCATCTCACCATACTCGGCCATAGTACGCCCCCACTTGTAATATTGTACCCATGCTTGGTCACCGTATTTTGGAAAAAGATAGCTGTTCCCGAAAAATTGAAAAAGCTCTCTACATGTATGGTATGGGATGTGGAGGGTCTAAGCTGCCAAGACCGACTTAGTTCGCTGAACTTCTTCTAGCTCGAACGCTGGTGAGTAACAGGAGACCTTAAGAAGTGTTCGAAGTCATTCGTCACACCGGCACAAGTGTCCTGGCATTTTTGTTCGTGATGCGTCACGACAGAGGTTTGCGAGGTCTGAGATTCACCGTTAAGAAGACGAGATTACGGTTGGTAACTCGATTTGACCTTTTCACTAGCCGGGTGGTCCAGTCGTAAAACAAGTTGCCTGCAGGTATTGTTGAGATCACCGGCGCAGATATATTCGTAACAGAGCCAGACCCTGGATGTAGTCGAAGTATGATTCGTTTTTGCTGTTCAAGGCGATCAGGGTTTGTCATCTCTTTTCTTTTGTCTCTACCCTTAGACCACTGCCGAGCGCATCCTCATTGACAGAAAACCCAGTGTGGTCAGTCTCCGTATCACACCAATCAATAGTCAGGACGTCAAGAGGTTCAGCCTTAATCAAGTCCTAGATTTGATATTTGGGATATAAACAGCTGAGTGTTTCAATGTGCCACTGGGGTGGAGAAAAGAACGGCTCTACTACAAACTGTTAACGCAAAGCATCAGTGTTATCGTAGAAAGGATAAAAAATCCTCCAAATTCTGTTTTGATAAATACACCACGTGACGCTCCTGACTTGACTCTCCAGTAGCAGACTTAACCGGCGGGTAACTGACTTAACTCACGGATAACTTGAATTTTGGGAAAGTTTTTGTGAGTTGGTGGGGCAGGTGTCTATCGGCTGTCGAAATCATTCTGAGTGTTCGAAAATGTTGGTCGCGCTTATTTGAAAACCGAACAAAGTCTACGCTTCGTGGCGGATAAAGACGTATTTAACTTTCGTAGAACATATAATTCGTGCGCTGAACAAGAGTAAACCACCGGTCTGGTCTTTAAAGCTACAATTGTGCAAGTGGAGCACACACGACCAAAATGAACTAGTCATAGAGCATTGCCCCGGAAATTCTTTCCTTGTATACTGTGTCATTCCGTCCCCGTCCTTATTTCGCTCAGAATTACCTAGGTACGTAGATAAGTGCACTTGTCTTTGGGTGAAACAGCTTCTTCTATGGACATCTGAGATCCTGAAAATCATTCTGGGAAATATGCACGAGGTGATCTGGTAAAGTCGATGGGGCCGGATATGCTGCCGCAACCATGACTGTGACATTTCGTTGAACGCTTCCGCCTACGCACCATAGAGCTATAACCGTTCTACTCGATGAGCAGTTGTTTAATTGTAGTGAACATTAAAAATCGGCCACCGCGAGCACACTTTTGGTGAATGACCATCGGATTTGTAGGGAAGCAGTTCAGTACCAAGGCATAAACGCGGACAGTCATTGAACTGCTCACCGCAGGCAATCTTGGTCTGTGTGGGAAAGGAACACCAAGGAAGCGAGACGGGCGCACCAATAGTATATTGCCAAGTAGAATCAACTGAAACAATCGGTACAAGGAAAATTGGTGTAGACTGTTTATAAAATAAAGCGGGATACAGCAACGTACATGCAATACCACATAGTTTTAGACGTGAACGTGATGTGTCGAAAGTGCTGCTGGCATTCATTCGAAGTGGTGTTAGGGATTGCTACTCTGTGGCGGTGTCTTCCTTGAAGGAACGCAAGTTGGGCACTGTTTCAAGGGAGGAACGGTAGGCTGGCTAGCCATGCACTGCAATATATCCTGCTTTATATTGGCAGCTTTCGTTTTTTGTTTCTCTCTGTTTTTGCAGTTTTTAGGAGGTGGGATCACGTTTGCACTAGTCATCCCACCTCGCTCCTCTTATATGTCCTGGGCTGCATGGGTCGGGTGGGAGGGGTACCTGATTAACCCATTTCACCAGTTAAGACCTCTGACCTGGATCACAAGAGCAGCAGCGCGGTGGTTACTCCGGAGGACACCAAACTGTCACTTTGACATCACTACCCCCTGGCCACAGGGTCGGCTTTTACTGGAGGTGTCATAGTTGGAACACTGGCAGAGGTTAGCAGCATCGGATTACAGCCCTGAGCAGATACCGTGTATCCGTACGGAGGATCTGCCCTTAAGGCACAGTTGCAGAGAAGGAGGAAGAAAGATGGATGAGAGTTTCAGCAGAGTGATAAATACAGCAGGGGTGACCGAAAACTAAGAATGATTGGGAATAATGACTTGTCCCACTTCAAGTCTACCGGCCTCAAGGGGGACCAGTACACTTTTCTCCTCTTCAAAAAGGTCGCCAATATGTATGAGTTGTCTTTTCCCGAAAAGTTGCATCCCTTGTAAGCCCATTCCCGTTACGCTTCTCGGCACCTCGAATGAGCAGAAGCAAGACGGGTTCACATACAAGTGTAAGACGTCTGACAGTATCCGTGCACTGCATGACAGCGGTATGGGCAGCTTTGGTTAAAACACAGAAAACGTTGGTTGACATGAGATCAGAGTTGAACTGATGGAATTAGTGTATTGCGTCCAACCTTTCCGGGTATGGCGTTGCTCGTAAGATAGTGGCTGTATTCGGTGCTCAAATCGAGGAAGCACCCACAAACTTGAGTAACAGAGCGTTCTAGGATTGGAAGTACCTCTCTCCTTCCAGAATTAACGAACCTGGTTTCAGCCAGCAGACTTCGCCCCAAAGCTACCAGGAAGTCATACGGGCCTCTTGCGACGTCACCTGCAAAGATGAGCACGGAGAAAGTGCCAGATAAACTAGTGGGAATGAAGACAACTCATGCTAGCTTGAACGGGATCTCATTAGATCGCTTATTGCAAGAGCTGCAGAAGCGCTGTCAGCTTGTAAGAACAATGTCATACATCAAGGCTTGCTCTGAACTACGTACGAAAAAAAAGATTATTCCCCGCTCTCACAATGGGAACAGTTTTTCAGAGGGGATCAACCCACCTGCTCACATCTACGGCAGAGGTGACCGCTTCAACCCCTTGGTTGGCCAACCAGCTGTGGAGCCGTGTATGTTTGAAAGAACAGCTCTCAAAGGTGGTACACTCTTCTTTTATGCCTCCGACCCTCCCATCCTGGAAAAGTTCGGCTAAAAAGCATTTTATCCCCAAGTCCTATAGCCTAAGTATCTGCTGGGGTCACCTGTGTCCAAGTGGCTATTACTTGACTCGTTCCAACGGCACATTCCTTGGATAGAGTTCAGTAAATTTTTACCAAGCCCCCTTCCGATCTGAAGTTCCACCCAGATAGTCGTGGGCACAGAATTGTAAACCACCTTCCAGTAGCTCGGAGAGCGAGGGCGAATCGAAAGCTGTCGACTTTGAGCCAGCAGAAACGAACGAAGCGTCTCACATACGGTTAGGCTGCAAGGAAACGACCGCCACTCCCCAAGAAGGCTTTTAAATCTCTGCTACCGTCTACACATTCCCCCTCGGTGCTAGAATTGCTTTCTCAAGCTCTTCCTGGCACTCCTCTGTCACTTTTGCACCCAGAGGAACAAGAAAATAGCCTTTGGATGCGTGTATACTAATTGTCTAAACCTTTCGGACAAACTACCAGAAATCAGATAGTTGGCCCATGACACCAGCCCTCACATTCTTGGTTTTATAAAGACCTGGTTTTCTGCCCATATCAATGGGAACGAACTGCATGCTTCTGGGTAATCACTGTATAAAACAGACTGCTCCCATGGACGCATAGGGGGCTGTACTGTTTTCCTAGTCAGAAGCTTCGGCTGTCGATTGCGGTAGAAGAATTTACTTCCCGAAAGAAGTGTGACGCACTCCGTTTCAACCTTGAGCTTTGTAGTCGTGACATGCTATGTGTTAATAATATATCCTGTTCTCTGTAATGCGGCGCACCCGACGATAAAGCCATTCTCGCCGCTCTTGATTATCCCCCGTCTATATAGCGTTTTACTAATCTTCCTTTAACGCGTGGCTTCAGCGTACCCGTACTCAACTGGGCAGCTACTACTGATGAGGGATTTGACCACAGATTTTCGAAGTATTTGGCGGTGTTGATCTGTGAGAACATCTGGATACTGCATTCGGAACAACCAACAAATCTTTGCCCAGGATAGACACCCATCACGCTTGATACGGTTATCACGAACGATGCTCATCTGGTAGATAAAGTGGTCATCAAACCACCGCTGGGGAATAGTGTCCGTTTCCTGCTAGTTTTGAGTTTATCTATTACTGGTTCAAAAAGATGAGTTGAATCTGGCCAGAATTAATGGAAGTTGTGTTGGATTACTCAATCTGAGACTGAGAGTTATATGGTGAAATGACGCCTGGAAGATCGAACCACCGAACCGCCATACTCCGCGCAGCGACACCACCGCCCGTACACTCGCCCAAGGTCAACGATGAGCACAACGCCAGCCTTAACTGCTCTCATACCCATACCACACTGGTCAATTTATCGTGCTGCAGGTCCTATACATATATCCCCGTGTATTCATTACATTAAATACTGATCGAACACTTCTTACATCATTACACATAACCAACTCTGCATCCAACTTTCGCTTGAACTCGCCCTTTGTTTGTTTTACACCGGTGCATTGAACAGTTTACGCTACCGCGTTACTGTTTGATATTCGATATCGGCTGGATTCCGTGCACAGAGTTCACTTGGTTGTAGGTTGTATAATTTGCTCACCGTCGCTTGTTTAAATAGAGAACCAGTTTTATCCGAGCAAACCTTCAACGTTCCGTCTTGTTCAGCCCTGAATCAAGAGGATTACATCTGCCCCGATAGACTGCGTATAGCCATTAATGCTGAAAGATTCTACGAGCTGTAATGACGACTTTCATTCCACAATTTCCACAAAGCACACTAACGCCCTAAGGACAGTCTTAGGTAGACTTAACCTCGGAGGTGACTCAGTGAACTCAAGCTACAATCACTTTAAGTGTCATTCACAAAGCTGACAAGGCGTTTGTTTCTAGCAAAGTATGAAAGTCCCATCTTGTAGTGCTCCCGCGGAACATATATTGTCTTGTTGACGTACGTCCTCGTCAATTATCTGAACAAAAGCTGGCGGGCAAGCTGGAGGATCTAGAAGCCTTTCGCTCTGTACGAAACAGGTGCAAGCGGGAATTCAGCCAACAAACCCACCAGGTGAAGTCTGAAAGCTTAATGGTAGCCTGCGATTGCAAGTACTTTCTGTTCGAGTACATGCACCACCAAAGAATTGCCGAAACATGGACGCTCTCTCTGCGACTTCCCCGCGGGAAACCTCCTGCAACCTCCATTTAATTTCTGGGGTTTTCATGGAATACTACACAGCAGTCTACAGTGTGGTTCCGCCAAACTGTTATCTAATTGTCCCGGAAAGAAACTTCTCATAACCACTCCTGACAGCTGACCTCTCTCTGCTCCATGTTCAGGGTCTATCGTTTAAGACCGATGTCTGTAGTGTTATGAGATAAGACGCGATCCATATCCTCATCTTGAACGAAGCGGCTTTTTTTGGCACTACCTCCCCGCATTCTGTTTAAATGAACAAGTCGAACCGGCACCCTTCTGGAGGCGTGGAAGTGTATCACTGTCACGTCCATGTTTAAGGCGAGCGATCGACACTCTTCTGTTGGCTATCAGCCGGTCAAGTTCATAAAGCTTCCATGCAAGATAACGGAGAGTTTGTCAAAACTCGCCGTCCTTGAACATCTCTCAAATAACTTTTACTCCTATAACCAGCATGGCTTTCTTTCTGACGGGTCATGCATAACCAACGTGTTTACCTTAATGGATAGCCTGACAGAGGCCAAAACATTGGTTACATCACAGACGCCATCTTTTTCGACCTTGCTGAAGTCTTTGACCGTGTCTCACGGTCCTCTTATGCATAAAATATGGCCCATGACATTCAAGGAGTGGTTCTCTGCCAGGCTACATCCTATCTTAATAACAACCTTCAGAGCGAAAACGGAATTCGACGTTTCTTTTCCCTTCCCGATCCCCGCTGGAGTTCCTCGAGGATACGTATTTGGCCCGCCGTTGTTTTTGACTTATGTCAATAACCTTTTCAGCCTTATTCGCAGCAACGCTTTCCTTCACGCTGATGATATAAAAGTCCGGAAAGCTTGTAACCCCGGTGCACTGTAGATTGATCTTTATCTTGTCAGTTTATGGCCAGGTGATTTGAGCCTATCTCTAAACGATAGTAAATGTGCGCATATGTCGCTCGGAAGAGACTCTGGGAACCTAGTCGTGATACACAGTGCACAAGGAGTTATATATATCGCGAGGGTTGATCTGGAGAAACACTTGTGGATTTGTTTGTCGCCTAACTTACCTTTCTTCTACCACCGCCAGATGGCTGCTAAAAAGGGATTTAGAAGTCTTGTGATGATAAATAAAGCCTTTCCTTGGATAGGTAGACACCTTTCAAATGCTTCACGGGATCTAAATTAGACCACTGCTCAGGTATGCTAATCCAGTCGTATACACCGGCCTGAGGAGAAGCGTACTCGTCGTTGAACCTGTCCGGCGAGTAGCTGCAAAAATGGCCGGTGGCTTGCAGCATTCCTCTCTTGTAAGTCTTGTCTTGAAGGTCTCGATCTCTGTCCACTTGGGTTTGGAAGACCGCGCGATGACTTAGCTCTTACACACCTTTTCTTTAACGCGGGATTTGTACAGCAGTTCTTCGCCCCGTTCGCAGGAGTCACGATAAGAAGATCTGTAAGCTTCGACCTCGGACCTTGTTAGGACCAGGGTACATCCGACCAGTTTCTCATGTAAACTCGCAAAGCGTCTGGTGGCTAAAAACATTGGTATTCGGAGTCTAGTTTGTCTGTGTTCTTGTAGTGAACAAGTGGGTATGCGCTAGACCCTCGTCCACCAACAATTAAATACGCCTTTCCTGAAGAGCAATCGTAACGTAGTTCCAACAGGCATCGAACTAGAAAATACAATGGGGTTTGGAAACAAACCCCACAGGAAAACACGGTTGCAGCCGGGATCCTTAGAGAAGCCACACGGTCGCCTGTCACCACACAAGCCTC
>LUCH01004786.1:24335-45540 GCA_013368495.1 Paragonimus heterotremus
TTGTAGTGAACAAGTGGGTATGCGCTAGACCCTCGTCCACCAACAATTAAATACGCCTTTCCTGAAGAGCAATCGTAACGTAGTTCCAACAGGCATCGAACTAGAAAATACAATGGGGTTTGGAAACAAACCCCACAGGAAAACACGGTTGCAGCCGGGATCCTTAGAGAAGCCACACGGTCGCCTGTCACCACACAAGCCTCCCCCCAGAAGAGTGGCGGTAAGAAAACTTCGATCATGTAACCGGAGGTATCGACATATGGGCCACCCACTTGTGGTTTTGTTCATGGCACTCCTGATGCCATGTGCGCACACACAAAAGATCTGAGACCACAAGGTCCCTCTCCCTGTGCTACTGCGCCAGTCTAGAGTGAAACTAACCCAACGTGGGAATGGTGTGAACTGACGAGCTCTGTACAGTCTGGTGAATATGGCAGTGTGAATCAGGAGGTTGCGTACTTCCGAGGTCGTTTAGTCATTACGTGTACGACCGTCGAGGATGGCCTGTGTTCGCATGAATGATGACCGTGGTGTGGCGATCCCCACATGAGAAAGAGACAGTCACGGGTGGGATCTTCCCTGGTCGATTTGCTGGTTGGTTTACTCTACAACGATGCGGTCGAAGTGTGTCAGTTGGGTGATGACAGATACTCGGCATAGATAGCATCACTGTACCTCCTTCTAGGCCACTAAGCTTCTAAAATGCGAAGACCGTGGAAGATGCAAGGTGAAAGATGTACAAATGCAATCAGGATAAAAACGTCTGTCGTAGGCTAGAAGATGGGAGCTTGAGATGACTCCCGTTGAACGGTCTTCGAACGAGTTCTTCGGAGGTTCAGCAAACGCATTCAAGCGCTCCGAAATGTCTGAAATGTAGACAAACATACGGGAAGCGATCAGCCTGAAAGAAATATGTAACCCAACCGGAATAGAAGTTGAACGTATATTGAACGGTTTGTTCGTTTTCAAAAGGTTTTTGCGATTTTTTGAGCCTTTTCGAAAGAGCCGTTTTCCACACAATAGTGACGTAGGTCAAGTTCCTGTGGATATACAGTAAAAGTGTTGGAACTCAACAGGAACACCTAAAAACTGTTCGATGCGAAAAACCCCAATGCGATGAAAGCGCGTAGGTTAAAAATCGACAAGTGAACTAATAAAAACGATTAAGAATAGCTAAACCAGCAAGTATCCTCAGACAGGTCATGCGAATGGACACTAGTTGGAGTGAGATGAAGCAGATGGTGTAGGTTTGGTGTCGGTATGGTTATCCGCGCAATCGTTGAGTGGTGAATGTTGTTGGCTTCAACATATCCATGTTTTGCACAAACGTGCGCAAACAATCTCCTATGACCTAGCAAAGCGTTTGATGTGGTGCTGTAAGTCGAATGAACGGTGGAGGTCGGAGGTGATCGTGTGCCAATGAGCAGTTAGAAGTGACCGTGCAGCAAGGACAGTGATGCTAGTCGTGTTTCTCTTGCATTACCCGCGTTAGGTAGTGCTCACGACTTCGCAGAGTCCGATGCCGGCCGAGATGTGCCGTGACAGAAAAACTGCACTCGTGTGGATGAGCGACAGAGATTGTCTCTGGGTCGGTCCTGAGTGTTAGGGTGTCGTAACGGAAGTGAGATGAGCGACACGTTGGTACGTCCGATGAATTGTCCGTGCCAGAAACCTGGTGTATATTTCGAGATATCTGATCTCATACGGGAATAACCTATCTAAGAATAATGCTGCGGCAAGCGTTAGTGGTTTGAACCGACAGGACGTTTACTCCGAGGTGTGTACCGTGCTGCTTACGACCGTAAGGGCTACACCTTTGGAAAGATGTCTCATAGATGGCCGATAAAACCAGAGCTGCCAGATTTGTTGACCCGTGAATATTAAACTAGGCCAGGGGCTGAGTCAGTGAGTCGGCCGCAGTGTGGCAACAGGATTCGGGGTCAAGATAGGTCAGTAGGGCCGCGTTGGATACTGAGTCCCTTGCTGGAGTAGGTTGGGCTGATGGACGTTGTTAAGTGAATGTGCAAGGAGACCAACGTGGACTGGATACGACTGCATTTTCCGCAGAGACGCTAAATAACCATATGGCTAGAGTGACGATGGCGTGTGTAAGAAACGATCTCAAATGGGGTGAACTTTGCAGCTATGCCACGATGTGATTGCAAGTGGAAACTGCCGAAAACCTACGGGGGAGTTTGGGGGTGAAAGTTTGTCTGTCTGCTGACGCCAGAATTGTATCTGGTCGAAGGTGCAGGTTGAGCATGTGTCCGTCGTTAGACGCATGGTTGAAAAATGAGGCAACCGGATGAATGAGGATAATAAGTCGATGGAATAACATAGTGGCAGTGAAAATGGAGTATTGAAGTACTATCCTTAACCCTGTTCATAAACTGCTGCGGCATAAAAGAAATATATAACACGGCTAAAGCTTATAAAATGTGAACGCGAATAAACCTAGGAAAAGTGACAGAAAATGAGGCGCATAATCAAATCGGTAACGACAATAGAAATGGGTGATGAACGCGCCTAAATGGGGGTCGTCGAATCAGTACGCGTCCAACAGGATGAGAGACCAAATAAAAAGGAACAGACTCACCAATTTCTAATTGAACGTCACTCACAATTGATCGCAGCTGTCGCATTCCCATAGACTTTCCAGTCGGCCCCTTTCGAAAAGCAGAAGCACTAGACTCGAGTTTCGCTCTCATTAGAGCTCGTCAGTAGTGCATAGCATCGCCACTGCCGGGACCTGAACCACGAACACGCTGTTCATGAGGCAACCGTGTTAACCACTGCGCCATTGACCTCACATCAGGCACGACCGAATTATCATGTGTGAACACTCAACCACTTTCGCTTGTGAGTAATGATCAGTGCTTCTTTTCGAAAGGGGCCGACTGGAAAGTCTATGGGAATGCGGCAGCTGCGATCAATTGTGAGTGATGTTCAATTTGAAATTAACCAAATCCCCGACTACTCATCAGTAATCACCAATTTCTGTTGGTGGTGGAGACATAAATTTACCGAAAGGAAGTGTTAGGAACGGTTTCACTAATATGTAATGTTGAAGCAGGAGGAGAACGTTCAGAGACGTAATGCTCATTAATAAGTTCCACCTGTTTTTGATGGCGACCGAAGGAAAAGCGATGAAAATTCACTATTCGCGTTCACTAATTCAATTGAACCAAAACGAAAGTGCTGAAAGAAAAATGATTAGCCACGCTGGGCTCACCAATTTGAAATGGACAAGTGGGTATGCGCTAGACCCTCGTCCACTATCAATTTAATACGCTTTTCTTGGAATGCTATCATAACGTAGTCCCAGACTAGACTAGAGCTGACTACTTATCATATTTCCAAATATTGCTGGAAATATACGGTTCGTTTCCAAACCCCGTTGTATTCTCTAGTTCAATGTGTTTCGATTGCTCTTCAGAAAAAGCGTATTAAATTGTTAGTGGACGAGGGTCTAGCGCATACCCACTTGTCCACTACCTTCTCATTGGATCTTGTCGTTCGCAGTTTGGGGTGACCAATCGGGAGGGGTTTCTATTCGCGTTATTCGTTCATCGTTGTTCGTGGTAGGTATTCGCGCTCGCGTTCAGTAAGATACAGTTATAACAAACTTTCCTTAGGCAACATTTGTTTTCTCGCGGGGTCATCAACCACTGAAATGACCTTCCACTGGACATTTTTGTCTGCTCTAGATGTCGCTTCAATGTGTTATTAGGTTCTCACTTAATTAGAATGTCGTTGAGTTGGTATTTTACTCTGTTCTTTTTACTCTCCGTAACCCTAAAGAGCAATGCTACACTCTGTTTTCAATGACCGTCTTTCAGGTCAAGGGACGCCCGCTGGACATCAAAATAGACAAACCGACTGGATCCGGGTGATTTAGACCTTCACCCTCGAACCTGTTTATAAACCGCTGAAAGTCACCGTCATTAACATACCAACCATTTCAGCAACCTGGATATACTTCGTAGCATCATAGATAGTCAGAAGACAGCATGTTTGACAAGTTTCATTCGTTTTGTTACTCATCTTGTTACTCCTGTAAGCCTGATGTGCTTCGCGGACTATAATCCGTATCCCAGCCAACCATAGTTAGTTGACATGGGACGTGAAATTAATCCGACTGCCGACGTTTGAGGACCGTGCTCGAAGGTAGTAGGACCAGGCGGCAAAACCCTGGCTTGTGACTTCCGTAACTATGTGGTTCACTGCAAGTGTGACCCCGAGTTTCCCATGGACTTCTGTTTAGGGCCCCAAGACTGTCCCACTCCTGCCCTCAGATACCATAGTGTGACTTGCCGATTAACCACTCCCAAAACAAAGAGAGTGAACAATTTAATCATTTCCTCGTCTTCTGCAACATGCATCCCGTACGCCAACGCCAGCCGACCTTGCGGCTGTATACTGCTGGACAGATTGAACAGTCTGTGCTTATGCACTGAGGTTTGTTCATGACTCACATTATATCTGTCCTTTTGCACATGCACTATGACAGTCAATGGCGAGCTGTTTAGGCTATCCAAAGTCAGCTGGCGTATTACTATGCTTTGTATATTATTCTTAACCTGGCCTAAGACTTAGCTATGTCAACGACCTCTTAGTTGTAAGTGACATTCTTGGTGTGTTGTACACTGATTGCACGAAGCTTTGACGCGCTTTACGCCGCAATGAAGATGCGGAAGATCTCTAAAGAGACCTGACTGTTCTGTATCAGTGATCTGTGGAAAATCGACTGCCTTTCAACACGTCCAAGCTAAATTTTGTACACATTCGTCATCACAGCACTAAGACGTACCGCATCGGCTGCACTACCTTAGCCATTGTCCACTAGGATCGCGACCTAGGTACCGTTGTTATATCAGACCTGTCCCCGTGTACCTACGTTATGTTGTTGGTAATGAAAGCCTGTGATAGGCTAGCAATACTCAGTAGGGTTCCCAGGGGTTTTCCCAACTGGTACCTTCATTCTCATATATATTACAATCGCAAGGCCACTACTGTGAGTCAACATCCAAGCATTTGCGCCTTATTGGAAGGAGGACGTAACCGCTCTAGAGGCTATCCAGAGTAGGACCTCTAGAAGAGTCGAGGGTCAGTTTTCCTTGCCGTACGAGGACCGTCTGTCGAAGCTAAAAGCATTTCCAGTGGTCTACGGGCGTTTGAGGGACGTTCTCATGCTGACGGAAACTTCTGTGCTTTCCCGATTGTTTCAACAAAAATCGTTTCACAGTCGCCGGTAGAGTGGCCCAAGGGCCGTAAGCAGGAGGCATCTGTACCATTTGTCATCCTCATACGTAGACAACATGGTTTTGTCGTCCGAGTCTGCTCGACCTGCAACACATTTCTGTCGACGATTGTTTCGACATCATCAGTCGATGCAATCAAGAACCAGCTAGAAGACTGGATTGTCTCAAAATGGCCATTGTCAGTTAGGTACATATAGCCTCGTGTACCCTCGCTGTTGTCGTTTTCTCCGTCGTGTTTTCTTTTATCCCTCCCTTTGTTCTCCGTACAGTCTTCACTCTTATCATTTCATTGTTATACAACAAAATGGTGCAATCTCCCCAAGTGCTTGACTGTTGCTAGCTGCTTCAACACTTGGCACACCTCACATACTCTCACCATTCCAGCAGTTCGTGTGACCAGAGTAGACGGACAACGATGTGCCTGTCAAACTGAGATCCTACTCGCTCTGAAACCGTATATTCCGTACCACTGATTCATATCGGTTTAGCTTGAGGCGGGAATGTTGTACAAATGTTATACTTCCAGCTTCGTAAGAAACCAGTAAAACTGGTGAAGCACATTCACTGGTATATCTATGTGGATTTATAGGTTCATGGATATTTACATGATATATATTCCGTGGGCAGGCCAGAGATTTAAATCACATTTCATAATGGAGTTTACTGAGCGCTCAACGAGTTCACTCAAGAACCATGTGCATTGCTGTTAATTGGTAGGAATGAATTACTCGCTGCCATCTATACAAGAGCACGTAAGAGACTCTCTAACGACGCAAAATGTTAGTAAGGTTGTTAAAGACAAGCTCCGTAGTTTGTGGAAAAGTACATCTTCTCAGAAGTGAACTATATCCGAATATAATCGGAAGCAGGGTGTACATGCCTTGCTCATGGAGCTGGCAAGCTGTTTGGAACCTTTGGGCAAAACAAGGAGAAAAATCTTTTCCAGTCCAATGGGGCCGTTGTTCAGGTTATGCATCTTACCTAATACAGTCGGTGAGGACGTATGCCGTACATATGCCGTCTGGAAGGCCGACGGTTTCTTGACGGAGTTCGACGCCAAGGTAGATGATATTAAGGTACTATCCTATTAGTCAGCTAGCGTACTAACATGTACGTCTTCCCTAATGGTAAATCTTGACGGGCCCACCACCTGAAAAACAGCCGCCTTCACTCCACGAGTGGAAGGCACCAAAAGGAACAAGCATTTGAAATGAAATACAAGTCGAGTTGCAGGCCGTTGCTGATAACAGAAGTGGTCTTCACGAATGAGTGTCATGCGTCGATTTCTAATGCAAGCACTGAACTTGCAGTCGGCTTCAGTCTCAGATATCCACAAAATCATCCGAACCTTTTATTTCCTATAGATCGGTTTGATTCTACAGTAATAAGTTTGACCGAGAACATTTTGAAGTTTAGCCTTAGATTAAGGTGTCCCAACTTCAACAGCCATGTTGGGGGCATCGGAAAGCTTGGTGCATATACCATCAACAGAACAGGATGGGTCAGGGTCCTTCCAAGCCGGACGGGAAATGAGATCTGAGACAAGCTGCGTTCATTCGGTTGAGAGTTCTATAATGGGCCCTAAATGGGTGGGCTAATTCAATGCCAAAGATAGTGGTAACGTGGCCATTCAGTCTTAAGAGGGCTGCTACTTCAGGGTTATTGACCGTAAAGTCCCCATCAGTAGGAAAATAGTCCGGAAGAGATGGTGTTTGACGGGTTTCACATCGTTTGTAATCTTTGTCATCTTTTCTAGCGCGATGCTGATTACTTAATCTGAAAGAAGATCGGAAGACACAACACGACAGAATACACCAACTAGCTAATTGTCTGAGTTGGTCAGTCCTATGGAGCACCAGCTTATAAATAATAAAGGACCAGTAAACCGAATAACATTTAGTTTAGTGTGAACCTAAACAACTGCGTTGCCAGCTTTGTCAGAAGTTCTGTCGGCACAAAATGGAATCATGTTCCCGATCTCTGGCTCGGAACTTAAATGAGACTCAGAGAATCAGGTTTCAGTGGACGTGATAAAGTATAACACAACGGAACAACATTCATCTTACTGGGCAAACTGAGTGTTGGCCTATAAGCGTTTCAAAGAGTTAACGAAACAGTTTGTGGGAACAAGATCGGGCATAAGGGATTCTCCGGTTGCTTGGCGATCGGCTGATTCGCCACCGACCCCACAGGAATCAGATGAAACCCTTTTATGTTTTCGGTTGAGTTACGGTCCCGGACGCATGAAGCTCCATCAGTGAAGCTAGAAACCGTGCGGTGCGGCTCAAGAAACCCGACTTGAGTTTCTAGCCTTCCTTTCTCGATCGATCTGGGTGAAAGTATAATCCTCCAGCGTCACAACGTCGTCGATCTCGGGAGCGCCCAGGATATGGGCTGCCGTATCTTTGGAAATTACTGTGACCTTAAGAATTTGCAAGTGCATGTCTTCCTTTGATAATGGAGGCCGCGGTATGCAAGGGATTTGCCAGACTAGAGTGTTATCTGGCTGTAGAATGGACGGAAGGAATCTCCCTCGGTTTAGATCCTGTTCCGGGGTATCATAAAGTAAATCAGGAACACATTAAATTATAATAGTCCGTGACTGATCACTTGAGGAAGCTTCCTTTTTTAGTTGCCTTCGCCCCAGGTGCACTCCCCAAAGACTATCTTAGCATAATGAAGCAGCGGCATGTGCCCAGAATTTTCTAAAGGCTTTATAGTGCGCTTTGCAGCCTCGAAATGCGAAGTGGTCCCGCAGTGCTGGTGTGAATAAGTAGATTTAACGTTGGATAATGAAGTCATGGAGGTTGTTGACCGGTTTATATACCTGGGAAGCTGCATAGACGGCGGTGCAGACGTACGAAACGCAACGGAAGCGTGCAACTCTAAGGCCAAGCTGACGTTCGCCAATCTGTGGTAGGTCTGGCGACAGACAAGTATCTGTCTACGCTTAAGGATCATGTGTGTAGGGTGGCAGTAAGTGCTGTATTAAGTTTTATGACAACGGGACACGACCGATAAAGACAGAGGACGTGAGGTGTCTTCAGCTATTTGACCATCGATGTCTGCGTTCGTTAGCTCGCCTCGGATGGCACCGAAGGGTAAACAACGAAGTTACTAGGAAACTGGTATTTTATGATGATTGTCAAACGGGTTATTTCATTCACTCCTTTCAGTTTCATAGACTTAGGTGGTTAGGCCATTTACTAAAGAAGGCAGCCAGTCGTCTGACACATCCAGCGTTCTTCGCCGATGCTGTGGCCGACCCGCGTGAGGCACAAGACGGACAGGTAATGACCTGGTGTGGAGAAATCAGATCGCCCACGAAGGGATTGACCGTTGCAGCTCGGGTTTCCTCTCCTAGGCTGAGGATCTCGTTACTCACAGGATCGCCGGCTGGAGACGTTAAGTGACATAGTGGCTAGTCGAGCTCAGTGGCGTAAATGTGGTTATTGTTTGGCCGAGTTATCTGTGAAGTGGGTACAGTTCAATGACGGAGGGCAGTGAAGGTCGTAAGCAGGTTGTCTTGCTGATAACGCCTCACTTTCACCCACAGTTTGGTTGCTTGTCTGCAGGGCGTAAGCGCCTTGACGTTGAATGTTTGAATATAAACGCAACTATTTTTAGTTGTAAGATCCCTTTTCGTCTCCTTTTTTCCTTCTTCATATACAGAGTTTCTTCAGGGTTGCTTAGCAGTTGAGCATCAGTGTGAGCCATTGATGTATTTTTGTCAGTGATGATGATGGTGATTACGAGTGTGTTGGTTGAATTAACTGGAAGAATCGTCCTAGTCACTGCTGGGCCTTCATGCAATACACGAGCGGGCATAGGTTCACCGATCTGCTCTGAACCGACCGTCCTTGCAATGAGAGTGACGGCGAGCGGACTAGCCAGGTCAGTTCTATTTTGAGATCAGTTAGCACTTCATGGTTCCAGACTATGCTCATCTGCACGTTCGGGTGAACTTTCCAGACATTCTGGAAAATCTTGTGAGACCTCTTCCGCGGCAAAGCGACCGGAATTCATCGAGAGTTATCGTTCTCCCGACACCAGCATTATTCATTTATTATGACCTTACCCTTCCATTTTGCTTTTCAAGTTTTCTTTCGTTTCTGTACACTCGGATAATAACTGTTCTGTGCAGCCAAGACAAATGTTAAGCATTGGCGTCTTCAATATTTGCACTCTGCGATAAATCGGTCATCAAGCTGCCTTGATAATACCATCCTAAGTCCGAAACTTGAGTTGTGAAGTGTGTCAGAGACGTGAATATGCTATTCTTGATCTCCCACTAACTTGAACTCACCCCCAGACAGATGTCGATCCAAGCGCCTCTTTCTCAGGAACTCTGGCGACGCCGAAACTGAACCTCGTGATCAAGCTAGAGCGGGAATCATGCCGGGTCTTATGACAGAGTAATGTTTGCTCGATTGAATACCAGTGAACAGTCGCTGTCAGATTCAACACATCGGTTAAAGTCAGTAGATGCAAATCTGAAAAGTGTTCTATGCTCATTATGTCGGCGTACGCGCCAAAGGACAGCTGGTCAGACCCTGCCGAAGATGCTTTCTACGATGCCCCCGTTGACATTCTGAGGCAGATTAACCACTCAGACACCATCATGCCAGCGGTCGACCTTAATGTTTAACTTGGTCTTCTTTCTCCAGGGGAGAAACGGCTGATGGTGTTTGGTGTCCGAGCACAACACACTAACAATGGAGGGAGACAGCTGCAGCTGTGCTTACCTCAACTCCATATTTCGAGCGCGCTATTTCAACAAAGCAAGAGCCATTGTTGATGGGATAAAGGACACTTTCCCAAAAATTAGCCTTATATACATGAAAAATGGATTTCTTCACTTTCTGGGAATTTGAACGCTCGCCAGAATTCTGGAACATCCGAGAAATTGTGCTCGCTTTTGATTGGTTCATTCGGCGACCTAAGCCCAAGGCCACCCCAAACCTATAAATACAGTTGCTGTAGACCGCTATTTTGCCTCTGGGCAGAGCAGCAAATAAAGTTCGTTTGAAGGCCGTCTTTTCCATTATCTGTTGGGGAGTCAAGGCTGCCAGATTTGCGTTCCGACATTTGAGCTCTGATTTTTGTACCGTTTTGCAATATCGTTGTGTTCGTTCGTAATAGAGATACCACTCGCGGTCTTGTGTTGTTCTTGTCTTTTCTCTGTCAGGCGGGGTAGTAACAGTTGGCGACGGTCACTATTTCTAATCAATGGCATTAGACGGTGCTGACGTTAAGCTGCCGTTGCGGCAACAAATGAATCTTGTGGAAATACTTGCCCAATGTTTGTCCAATGCGAGTCTGGGCTAAGCCGCACAATTTGCTGGTGCGCAATCCGTTGACAATTTGGCAACCGGCATCTCCGAGTTCGTGTACGACCCACATGCGAACGTGACATTCGATTCTTGGTTCCGTCGGCACGATGACCTGTTTCGCATCGAATTTGCACAATCAGGATGATTCCTGGAAGGTCCGACACCTCCCCCACAAACTTGGCCCTGCGGAACATGAGCGGTACGCCAACTTCATCTTGCCACAGAACCCAACTGACATCAGGTTCAACGAGACGGTCGTTATTTTTCGCGTATATTCCGTGACCAGCCTTCTCTATTCAACTTCCGGTACAACTGTCTCAAGCTAGCCAAGCGAGACTCTGATGACCTTGTCACCTACGCTGGCACCGTGAATCGTGAGTGCCAGCGGTTCAAACCATCTTCTCTCACGGAAGACCAGTTCACGTGCCTCACCTTTATCTGCGGCCCCCAGTCTCCCAATGACGCCAACCTTCGCACACGCTTGCTCAATCGGATTCAACAAGACGAGTCAGTTACCCTTCAGGACCTCACTACTGAAGGCCATCGACTGCTCAGCCTCAAACACGATTCTGTTTTGGTCCGAAACCCTTCTCAGTTCTCAACATTCGTCAACACATTCGCGTGTCCAAGGCAACGGCAACAACCCTCCCCAACGAACCGCCCAGTGAAATCTGCCTCCAAGAAGACGCCGCCCTCTCCTTGTTGGTATTGCAGCGCATGGCACTACGCACGTTACTGCCCTTTCAAGCAACACCGCTGTCAACGTTGCAAAAAGGTGGGCCACAAGGGCGACTATTGTCAATCACGCACGTCGGGTAGTCAACGCGCAACCAACAAGCAGCCACGCCCACCTAAATCCAAGGCACTCGCCAGGTCCAGCAGTTTGTTCGCATCCTTCAAAGTCGAATTCATCTCACGCAGGAAGTTCGTGTCCGTACCGATCAACGGACGCCCAGCTCGTCTCCAGCTTGACACTGCATCTGATGTCACCATCATCTCCAATCGATTATAGGAATCAATTGGCCGCCCGCCACTCCAGCTGACATCCCATTCCGCCACCAGCGCCTGTGGCGGTATGGTGCAATTAACCGGGCAGTTGCGTTGTCGTGCCAGCTTCAAAAGAAAAGCCATCGACGCAGTCTGTTATCTGTCCATTTCCAATCTCAACCTACTCGGTCCCGATTGGCTTGAACAACTTGGTCTGACTGAGTTACCGATCGTGGACATTTGCAACCGACTGCAGTTTTCTACAGCGAATCAGCCACGCTTTGTAAATGAACTGAATCGACGCTTCAAGCCAGTGTTCGACGAAAGTCCTGGCTACTGCACTCGTGCTCAAGCGATTTTGCACCTCAAACCTGTCACCTAACCCGTTCTACGTCCAAGACGTCCTGTGTCTTACGTTACTCTGCCTCTCGTCAACCAGGAACTCAAACGCCTTGAACAACTGGGAATGTTGACACCTATCGCCTACTCATCCTGGGCAATCCCCATAGCTGTCGTAAAGAAGGCCAATAGATCAGTTCGCATCTGTATGATTTCTCTACCGGGCTGAACGCTGCTTTGGAAACTAACTGCCATCCGCTGCCGGTCCCTGAAGACCTGCTCACGATCCCTAACGGTGGAACGTGCTTCGCCAAGCCCGATCTGGCCGATGCATACCTGCAGGTCGAAGTCGACGCACAATCCCGTGGTCTTCTGAATATCAGCACACACTGCGGTCTGTACCAGTACACCAGACTGCCATCTGGTGTCCAGACCGCCCCTGCCATTTCTCCGCAGATCACGGATGCCATGCTATCCGGCCTGCCCAGCACGGCTGCCCGCCTGGACGACATCATTATTTCTGGGCGAATGCGTGACGAACTTCGAGAACGAATCGCGGCCGTTCTCCAATGCGTCCAAGACTACGGGCTTCGGCTTCGATCAGACAAATGTCAATTTTCCATATCGCCCATCAAATACCTCGGCCTCGTCTTCAACGCTACCGGCCGCCGTCCAGACCCTGAGAACCTTCGTGCTATCCAGCGCATGCCACATCCGAAGGATGCTTCATCGCTTCGTTTGTTCCTGAGGCTCGTCAGTCATTACGGCTCTTTCCTGCATTCGGTGCATGACTTCGGAGCGCTTCTGGACCAACTTCTCAGAAAGGACTCACAGTGACCCTGGTCTCCTGAGTGCGCACGAGCCTTCGACAAAATCAAGTCCGTGCTGAGATAAGACCTTCTGCTGATTCATTCCGATCCCAGCCTCCCTATCGTCGTAGCGGCAGACGCCTCCAACTTTGGCGCTGGCACAGTGATCCCACACGTCTACCCCGATGGGTCTGAGAAAGCCACGGTGCATGCAGCGCGCACTCCCACTGATTCAGAGAATAACCATGGTCAAGTCGAGAAGGAAGCTTTGGCACTCATCTTTGCTTTGAAGAAGTTCCACAAGATGATCCACGGTCGCCACTTTACCCTTCTAACGGACCACATACCACTTCTCTCCATCTTCGGCTCAAAGAAGAGTATGCCAGTGTACGCTGCCAGCCGACTGCAGCGCTGAGCCACCATCCTTGTCAACTACAAATTTGACATCCGCTATCGTCGAACGGAGGATTTCGGCCAGGCTGACGCCCTTTTCTCGACTCATCAACAACCAGCACTCTGCTGAAGAAGACACAGTCACCACCACCGTGCCCCTTGAGAACGACGTATGTCAAACACTTCTGGACACAATCCGTGCAACACCAACTATGGCGTCCGATAACAAACTCGCTCCGCAAAATGATCGCGTATTGCAACAAACAATCAAATACGTCCAATCCCGATGGCCGTCAACTCCACCAGCCGGTGAACTCCCTAGTTCCACCCACGACGCGAGTCCCTCTCAGTCGTCGACTCCTATCTGATGTTTGCTGGTCGCGTCGTCATTCTTTCTTCGTTGCGCCAATCTGTTCTGAGGCAGTTTCATTCAGGACACCCTGGTGTCGGACGTATGAAAGCGGTCCCCAGGAGCTACGCCTACTGGCCTGGCCTCGACAACCTGATTGAAGATCTAGTTAAGCAATGCAGCCGCTGCCGCGAAGCCGCCAAGAACCGTCCGCGCGTCAGCCATGGAAGCAACCCAAACATCCCTGGTCACGCCTGCATGTGGATTTTGCGGAACCCATCAACTGTGCGGTATATCTCGTTCTGGTAGATGCTTACTCCAAGTGGCCTGAGATCGTCACAATGACGCACGTTACAACCTCAGCCGCCATCAACAATCTACGATGCATTTTCAGCCGATAAGGCCTCCCGGACACGCTTGTCTAGGACAGTGGATCGCAGTTTACCTCGGTCCAGTTCAAGGAGTTCTGCACCCAGAACAACATTCGCCATCTGCATCCACCACCATACCACCCACAGTCTAACGGTCAAGTCGAGCGCTTCGTGGACACTTTCAAGAGAGCACTTCTGAACTTCCGCTGGGAGGGACCAACCGGGGAAGTGTTGCAAAGGTTCTTGTTCACTTACAGAACCGCCTCGAATCCGGTGATTCCCAATGGTCTCTTGTCTGCAGAAGCTCTCATGGGCCGCAAGCTGAGGGCGAAGTTCGACGACATGATTCCAGTGGGGGTACATCGGGGAGATACGCAGCGGCTCTCTCGACGTGGATTTGCCGTCGGCGACCTAGTCTACGCAAAGGACTATCGCCCAGGTCACCCCCACTGGATAGCAGCTACTGTCAAGCAACGGAATGGCACGATCCTTTAGTATGTCAACGTCGGAAGTGATGCCCGGGTGTGTCAACGGAGCCAAATCCGCCCTCGCCATTCCCCTAACGCTGGACAAGCTCAGAATCAACTGCCTTTGGACCTACTTCTTGACGCACTGGAGAACAAGCGCCCTACAATAAAATTCCCGCAACGGCTACTTCAACAACCTCAACTCCTAGACCGAGCAGAGAGCTGACAGCCTTGCAACCAAGGCGGTGGACGGACGGGAAAATCAAGCCAACAGTGCCCAAAAGGGGAGGTATTGGGAAAAGGCACATTTTCCCAAAAATTAGCCTTATATACATGAAAAATGGATTTCTTCACTTTCTGGGAATTTGAACGCTCGCCAGAATTCTGGAACATCCGAGAAATTGTGCTCGCTTTTGATTGGTTCATTCGGCGACCTAAGCCCAAGGCCACCCCAAACCTATAAATACAGTTGCTGTAGACCGCTATTTTGCCTCTGGGCAGAGCAGCAAATAAAGTTCGTTTGAAGGCCGTCTTTTCCATTATCTGTTGGGGAGTCAAGGCTGCCAGATTTGCGTTCCGACATTTGAGCTCTGATTTTTGTACCGTTTTGCAATATCGTTGTGTTCGTTCGTAATAGAGATACCACTCGCGGTCTTGTGTTGTTCTTGTCTTTTCTCTGTCAGCGGCCGTAACGTTTGTGTTGCTTGGAGATCTTTCTATGCTTCTCAGGCGTGAACACAACTCGATCATATGACTGTCAGTTATAGGTGACACCCACTCACTAAGGACTGTCCTGAAGTTTGGATAAACCACCTAGACTCGTATCATACTGTTGTGCGTGGTGGTTTAATTTTGGCATTTGTCTAAACTATATGGGAGACTTCGCAATTTAAGTGAATCTTAATTGCAAAAAACCTGGGCTTCAGTGAGATTTAATCACCAGTGTGAACCACTGGTGTATTGCTGCCTTTGACGATGATGATGGTGATGAACCAGCGACAGAAAAAACGACCCAAATACAGCAAGTGCTGTGCGATTTGAGTTCAATCCACTGTGTCGTATGGAATCCACCGAATGATCCAGCCTAGCAAACAAAACGGGGTTGGCCTGGAGTCAGACCGTGTCTGTCCACCAGTCGGACCGGATCCGGCCTGCACCAAATACCGCAGTCGGTCCGACTCCGGTTTAGCCAGGCGAGCAGTCCGCCAAAAAAATTTTGCCAGCGCTCTGTTAGCTGAATTTTACTATGCATGTTAGCACGACCGTCCCCTTAGTGTTCCCAGAACGCCTAATATATCCGATCACGATGAGAGCTACCGTCTGCTTTGAACAACCGAGCAACGAAATTCGTATATCCCGGAATTATTGAAGAACCGTTGGGATCAACGAAATTTTTTTATGAACAAAATATTGCAGACGCTTAACGGAAGGTACGACGTATGAAAAAATATCCTGTTCATTGTTAATATCTGCAGGAGCTTAATATTTATTCCATGCTTTGATACCCGCAAAAGGAAAAAGTTTTTAGCACGCATTAGAAGTGGAATATCTCGGCTAATAAGCAAGATACAACAATAACGTATTCGGACAGTCTGATAGAGAATTTTCAGTTGTTTCAGCAAATGAGAGATTCATTCATGAATGCATCCGGAATGGTGCAGAAAACTCCATTGAGCTTATTCAAATTCCATTTCCTGTAAGGTACAGGTTTCTAGTGAATTACGTGTAATTTATGTAATCAAACCACCGTTAATTAGGCCAGAATGAGTAAACTGATATAATGGAGTAAACCTAACACGTTTACAAAGACTTCAACGAAACTGTGAGTGACCACAGACCGCAAGTGATGCAACACAGCCGTACTCACCACGCACGAAACAAGTGAAACTGTTAACGCACGTTTAATGGAGGCACGGATTAAAACAATCATGCACAAAATGATGGTAGTCGTGAATGCATTGGGATTAAAGGTGATAGATATGATAATGCGTTTCGGAGCTTTTTACCAGCTCGTTTGAATACCACATAGAACATGGTTATTACCAGATATCATTCTCATCTGATTCGCCTATTGTGTTCGGCCAACCGTTGGCCAGGTGTTGGTCAACACCTCGGGGTCGGCCATGTTTTTGCTGAAAGCGTACCGACTATCTAGTCAGGATTTCTCAACAGTTCATGCCAGAATCTATCAAATCTATCGTTGATCATCGAACTTTCGTTGCTTATAAGTACGGTGGCAGACTACATATTTTCGATAAGACCCAGCTGCGGAAAATCTGCGCTTTGGTTGCACTCAAACGATTCCATGTAACAGTGGATTTAGTGGGTAACTGAGTCAACCGTGACAGTTTTCAGTTACCGCAGTGGCCTCCTAGTTCAGCTGACAGGGCACTCGTCACGTTTGGGCTGTAGTTTGAGAGTGAGTATCCTTTTATACACAAATGAGTTGTAAACTCGTTTGGTTAAGTTTTAGGAAAATTGCACAAATGAGTTTCACAAATGATATAAGAGCCGTGTATTTCATGGAACCGACCTTCATAGAACCTAGGTTGTGTTTAAATGGTCCATTACATTTAACTCAATTCCGTACGGTGAATCAGCATGGCGAGGCACAGCAAAGATGTGTTCCGGAGAATATTCAAGGAGAAGTACTTCAACTTTGGGGAATTTGTGGAGGATATGGCCAAGTTTCAACGTGAAATTTGCGGTAGTTTCTTTATAAACAGTTCTCAAACGGCGGCAAAAGCCAATAAGCACCCGGGAGTAGAATTACCGCCAGGCTGTCCGTACGGAAGTGTAGTGTATAAATGCGTACACTGAACACGTAGGACTGTAGCTGGCAAACGGTAATATATTGTTATGGTGTATTTATGTTACATTTCAGATTGGCTGATAAGGGTTACAAGGCCGCGTGGGTAGTGCACTATCGCTGTGGTGCATACCGTATCGAGAAAGCAAACTTGGTACACTCCCACGACTTCCAAGTTGGACGGGCTGATATATACCCCAGAAATAGGCGTCTGCCGGTAGCTGAAGAACAACATGTCTCAGAGATGACGGAAAGTTTCACAAGCACGTGGGAAATGAAGATAAACGTTAGAAATAAGCTGGGGATGACGATGAACTCGAACGACCTAGGCAACCTACGTAAGAAACAAGGTAAGTTGGATCCTCGTAATGAGCTTGTTACGTTGCATGACTTATTGAAAGTAGAGGGGCAGTATCGTTTTTTGATGGAGGAGAAATTTTTGCGGTTTTTGTTCTTCATCCCCAAAGGCTCCTTCCGGACGTGTCCCAAGTATAACGACGTAATTTTAGCTGACGCCACGCACCAGCTTAATTATGGTGGCTTCATACTGTGGCACACCATGTTGGTAGGTGTAACTGGTGCAGGTGTGAAGTTTTTGCGCCTTGATGCCTAACGAAACGACAGCCAGTTAACGAATAGTTTTAGAATGTATGGTGAGGATGTTGCCATGCACGTCGGCCGTCCAAACCTTCGTCATTGGTCGTTCAACAGCGCAGCGGCGAGCTGTCCGTGAGGTGTACCCAAGGCCTGCCATCGAAGTTTGCCGGTTTCACTCGATTAATGATGTCTCTCGGCACTGTCACCACCTGGTAGGCTTGGATACGTCCCAGAGAAACCGCATCTACGCAATATGGTATTCGGTGGAAACGTATCGCAGGTTAACGGGTCACTGCAGGCCGTGAAGTCTGTAAGTAGGAAAGCTTTCGAGTACTTCAGTAAAACGTGGCTGGTCTGTAAATCTGAATGGGCACCTCATTTGTTGAGGAGAACTGTCCTCTATGGTAACTATACAACCAATAGAATGAAGAACGAGAATAGGCACATTAGAAGTGTGTGAACGTTCGACAGTGTATGCGTTGTTCAGACACATTGTTGAACGTTCTAGGAATATGTGCGCCAATCGCCTATGTGCGGCTGGCGTAGAACGTATGAAATTGTTCGAACAACTTGTGGAGTACGAACACCTGTCACCCTTTCTTAAACCGTTATCAGAGTATGCCAGAAGTATCCTCATTAAGCACTATAATAGTAGTAAAATTGAAGACGTATCTCATGAAAGAGGGGTGTGGAATGTTCGATGTACCAAACGACAAATGTTTCATGCAATTATTAGGGGAAAGTCAGCTGTGATTGTTGTTTCTTTTACCAGTGGCTGATGCCATGCAGCCATATAGTGACGGTTTTCCGGATGATCGGCAAACCGATGGGAATAGTAACGGAGAAGTGTAGGTGGGCATTGCCCGATACCGCTCCCACTGAAGTTGCCAAAACTGAGATGTCTGAACCCGCAGTACGCACGCTGACCCCTGTAGCACGTTCGCAGCTGGATAGGATTAAAAATGCAGAGGACGTATGCCAAGACTTAGCTGTTACGTTGGGTTGTATTATTGAGGAAAACAATAATAAGCATATAGCTACAATTCATGGGATAAACCAGTTACTACCAAAACATCCGGACTTTATACTGCACTGTTCACTCCCTGGACGAGAGGCTGTGCAAATAAGCGGTAGGAAATCTTTTGATAACTTGGGGCCGGAAAGAAACGTTCGACCACCAGATAACTGGTACGACAGCTTCTCCGTTCCAGCGGAAAAGCCGCAACCAAAACGGGCTTGGAAATGTTTGATCGATAATTCAAGTATCCCTCCCTGTAGCATTTACCAAACATCAAACCGTAACAGTATGCACCCCCGATCCCGTCACCTAACAAGGTGGTGTGCCAGTCGGATGAACCAAGGCGTACACCTGTCATTTCAAAAGCTGGCGTCTCCCATGTTTCCACAGGGCGTGTGAAGACCGCACTTGGAAGTCGAGTTACTGACGACAGTTTGCTACAGATTTTAGCTATAGGCGATCGTTTAGAAACAACATGCATTGGGCGTGTTACGAAAGGTGACTTAAGACAGTTTAAAACGATGACGGAGGAGCATATTTTAAGGAAGATGACCTTGAAACCCGCTAACAACGACGTTTGCCAGATTTGCTGCTAACAGGAGGATTTAGTGGACGTGGACGAGGACAACGTCAGCTGGGTCCAATGCTGTCAGTGCGCACGTTGGTACCATCATTTGTGTGCCAACTACCGCCAATACGACGTTGACTTCATCTGCGTGGACTGCAAGACGATTGAACGACCCATGTAAAGTGCTCAACTCCATGGAAAATTGTCCTTTTCAGGAGAAACAAGAGCGAACCCACGGCTTTCTTCAGGGCCACCCACAACTTGATTTTCATTTATTTGTCAGTGGTTTACGTTTGGTCACAGACAATGAGGTCCACTGAGTCTTATTTCAGCAGCAGTCTCATGGGTGCCTAAACCATAAGACGTGTACTGTTTCTCGGTCATAAACTGTGAAAGACAACCCGCCAAGGCAACGGTAAAAACAACGCAACGTTTTAAATGAAGACATTTATTCATTTCAACGTAGTTTTACACACAAGAAGACTTTCTTGACAGCGTACATAAGACTTTCAGTGTCCACATTGCATCCGGAGTGACGTGGGTACTTCTGCAGATCTTGTGTTGGAACTCTCCCACAAGGTATCGCTCTAGATTCGACTAGTTACCCAATGACAATAATTCAGAACACCACGAACAACACAGTAATATCAATATATTGCAACGACCAAGAAGCAAAATAATGCTCAGCCAGCTAACGTCCTGCGCGTGGCGCGCGGAACGGAAGAGTGAAGAATTTCTACTACAGCGGAAGTAGAGGATACAGTTGGGCTAAACAAACATGCTTCATCTGGAGGCGTCAAATTGTACAATAAAATACCAACAAACATGAAGCTGTTCTAAGAGGTCGCTACACTTGTGCAAATTCCGCTTCATATAAAAAAACGTTCTCAGCACGCTTTACTGGTGGAATATCTCAGCTAATAGGCAATATACGGCAATAAGTTATATCGACAACCTGATAGAGAACTTAGAATTGTTCCAGTTATTGAAGGATTCGTTGATGATTGCATCCGGAATGAGGTAGGAAATTCCGTTGAACTTGTGCGAATTCCACTTCCGATTTTCACCCCACCCAATGGGAAAATTCCGCTTCAAGGTCATCGAGGGTATTATTAAGCCGTTCAAAAACATTCTTTCCGGGTATGGAGGGATACAGCCTCCCATGTAATTTCTGTCGATGGTTCGAATCCAGCCGAAGGGTGGATTTTTCCAAATTAGTTCGCATGTACATTTGCCCGGAGGTCGTACACTCGAAAATTCAAGATATTCAACCGACATTCGCGCGAGTAGAATGTAAAAATCGCTCACCGGAAAGCAGTGATCGACAAACTGTGCAGTGCAAGTCAGGTTAAAGAAGCTAACGAACATTAGAAACAAATCTCAGCACGCTGCTTTCATAAATCTATGGAAGCATGATGTGAAGAGGTGTGTTTCGAATGAACTGTTCATTTGCGACAGAAGTGAGTTTCTGTCACGTCGATAAACCACATAATCTAATAAGTTTTGAATATGATGACGACCGTCGAGACCATGGGCACCACTTGGTCGAACAGTCAGAAGAGATGGAAAGAGCTATACTGGATATACTGGCTATCGAGTCGGTGTAAGTGTAGACCGTACGTGAAAGTGATGTTTCAGTTATCGTCAGTCAGCCGCGGCGAATTGACAGGTGGGTCGAACACTTTATGAAAAACAGTTCAACTGGCCGCAACTGGACCATGTACACGACGGGATCCGAGTGGTCAGTTATTGCGTCCCAGATGGTCTTCCATCGGAAACAGAAGTGGCTCTGGAGCTTAATTCAGCGATTCAGCGATTGATACACGGTTTCGAGGCAGAGGCCCAACGGTCCCGGATCCAGCCGGTTTTTCTTGTTCAATTTCAAGCGGGCGTCTGTTGATCTG